>JAVKLF010000132.1:8861331-8873391 GCA_034783495.1 Millerichthys robustus
ACACATCTGCAATTTAAAGTCACATAATGTAAACTTGTTCTTTCTGACATTATCATATATATATATATATATATATATATATATATGTCAATGCACAGATATAGTGCATGTGTGTGTATACCTAGGTCCTGCGGCTCCATCAGAGTCCTGGCTTCCTGCTTCACTTGGCGTCCCTGCTGATTTGGTAGTAGGAGATGTAGGAGGAGGGACTGTATTAGGGACAGAGACAATAAAGTGTAAATTGTTAAGCTATCTGTTCATATGACAGAAGAAATGCATTCAAATTTATTTGAACTGCAACAACTAATCAAATCCTGCAAGTAAGTTTCCACACCAACGCAGTGTTAAGAGTGAATATTGCATTGCATATGAAACCCTCACTTTAGAAGCGAAGCAGATAAAATACAGGAGTTAATGAACAGAAATTAAAACTACAGATTGGTTTTTCATCACCAGAAGACAAAATGTGTCCTATTAATGTAATACTTTTGATAAGTTTAACAATCATAGGCATAGTATGACTTGTGATTTATGTCTTCTTCAGGAATAAAGTCTCCTGCCACAGATTATTTTGTGGATCTCTTCTGCCACCTACTGGTCATGTTGTAACAGTGCTCTGGAAACTGGCTGAGTTCATGATGATGTTTCACTGTACACTGCTTCATTGCAGAAGTGTTATTCAGTGCTTCTTTCTCGGACTAAATAATATTTTTTATAAGAAAATCATGTATAACAATAAAAAAAACGTCTTGGTGTTAAATGAGGAATATATTAATTGCATCTTTATTCTTTCACCACTTACTTGTGATCAAAGACTCTTTAACATTATTTTCATGTCAACCTACTCTGAAGCCCAGAATCTAATAAAATAGGCCTTTTCACTCAGGTCTTAGTAATCCTAATGAGAAGTTAATAAGAACTTGTTTCTAAACACATTTCACAACTCATTCAGAAGGTTTAGTAAACTAAAACATTTAGGTTGCTGTTAGGGTGTTTAAACCAAAAGGTTTAAACCTTGTGTGTCATGGACCCACCCAGCTAAGCCTGGGCATTTATTGGACTGCTAGTGTGAATGTAAACACCCTGAGACCAGAGTCAGAATACAAATACATACAATATAATACAACTGTCAATGCAGAGACTGAAAAGTGAGATCAAACAGAAAACACAAATAAACTCAAATCATCTTGTTGTCAAATTGGTCCAGAAGGTCATAAAGAGTCTTTTTGTGTGTTTATCTAATGATTAAGAATTTAAATACAGTATAATGCTAGCTATTTATGGTCACTCAATCCACCAGCAATATTAAACATACCAGCTGGAACATCTGTGATGATGCCCACACTCTGCAAAAGGGCCTCAGCCTCCCGTCTTTTTTTCTCCAGGTCAGAATCATCCTGCTGCAGTGCAGCTTCTTTTAACTGTAGGTCAGCCTGAAAACAAAGAGCACCAAGGATGAATAAAAGTGCTGACATCAACATTAAAACTTAAAATGCAGAGATGTACACTTGTCTCATGATAGACTTTCTGATACATTTATCTGGTTTGTATTATTTCAAATAGATTTTACGTTAAATTATGCAAGTATGTAAATTTACCTTCTTGCGCTCCTCCTCCTTCCTTCTTTTCTCTTCTCTGATTTGTGCTAACCGTTGCTTCTTCCTTTCAAGCTCTGCTTTCAGTTCACTTTTGTCAGACATGATGCCACAGCTGTGTAAAAACAACCCACACTTGCTTAGCTCTATTTATAATCATTTAAGAAAATGCATTTAAGCTAAAACTTGTTTATGAGATTATTAAGTGGAGAAAAATCAAGACATGAGTGATCAAACAGTGTCTTCTTACAAGTCTAGGCATCTTCTGATGACTGACAATCTGGCCTTCACATCATTTTATGAAGAAAACTAACAGACTTACTTCATTGAGGCTTTATCAAAACTCAACTAACTTATAGAGCCTTTATTTTTACTGTGACTTAGTTAAATAGTTAAAATTTACAAATGAAACATTTTTCCTTAGCCAAAAAGTAGTTTAGGTATGACATCAAATATGTCACTCTAATACAGTAAGACTTTAAAATACCTTTGTTTTTAAAATTTGTTTGTACCGATAAAGGTCTAGGACCACCCTTAAGACATTTATATTAGACTTTTAAGGAGCTGCAAGCTTTCTTGCAATCTTTTAAAATGGCATTAACACATAATTCAAAAACATAATACAGCTTTTTTTATTTGAGCCAAAATTAAGATGAAGATGATGAAGATCCTAAGACGCCAGTCCTAAGTTTAGGTGGCTTTTTATGCTTTATTAGTCATACATGTGTACGGTACCTAAAACAACAACATTTTTGCATAAAATATACAAAACCTCACAAGATGTAACATTAAAAGAAAAACTTTACAGTTCTCAGTATTTTCTACATGCTGTCCAGTGAAGCTATCAGCAGAGCCCCACCCTTCAGCTCTGCTTCAGCTGTAGTTCAAGAACTACAGTTCTTCCAGTTCATTCAGTGCGTGATTTATTTGTTTTAAAGACTTGACTTCAATATTTTTTATATAGCAAGTGCAACTTGAACTACCGATAAAGCATTATCTTACTTAAACACGCTGGATTTAAAAGAAATCAGCCAAGCGGCCTCTGCTGCTAATGCTAACACATTAGCCTTTAATGTTTCATTATTAGCCACGGAGCTAGGTTAGCTTCACTTATTATTCAAGACATTACTGGTGGCAAGTGACACAACGTCATGTGTAACTTAATGAAATGCATAGATGATATTATACTTTCTATGCCATAACAATTAAACATTTCACTTTACTTCCTACAGCTTGACAGGCTAAGTTTAGTTAGCAGCTAACAGGTTGAAACGCTGTAATACGGTTTTAACTCTATTGAAAAGCCAAGTAGAAACCTAATTCAACTACAAATAGTGATGAATTAATAGACAATGTTACGTAAGTAAGATTATAGCCGTCTAAATAATAAACCCCTCAGAAAACAAACCTGGAAGCAGGTGTTCGACCACTGGAATCAACACAAAACACTGACTGGCTGCAAATCTAACTACGGGTGCTGAGAAGTGCCAAAAAGTTTTATAAAATAAGTATTTTCCTCTTTCTTCATCATAGACACTAGAAAATACGAGGCAACACATAGTATTAATAACAATATAAAATTTATTACAAGATGTGGGGAAAATACCAAAAAATTTAAAATACAAAAATTCATATAACTATTATTTTAATGATTGCAATATACAATAGCCTATGTCAACAATGCCTATTTTGATAGTGTCTTTATTATGCCATACATAGGTCATCATTATTTAAAAAAACAAAACAACAAATGCTGAAAAACCATGAGCTAACAAAAGTCCTCGATTTTAAATCACCCCGTTTTTTTTAAACGTTGGTTATTTTTCACTCATTTGTTGTCTGACCCTTGTTCTTGACTATTACAGCATGTTGTGCATTGTGTTCTTATAGAAATAAAAAAATGAACAAGCAGAGCACAAAAAAGATGTGACAGGTCTTAAACAAACTATCTCCAGCAAGAAAGAAATGTGTCTTTAATAAACTGGAAATAAACCTAACACAGGACATAAGAGATGGGTTGTATGTCATGTTCTTAGCTGATAGTTGTTTTGAAACTACCTTGTTTGGACGCAAACATTAATTTATGTGTCAAACTGTCTAATCCTTAGTACTTTATTTAATTCAACAAAAGAAATGGGAACAAACTGCATTTTTGACAGATTGTTAGTAACAAAGTCCCAACAAATCTCAATAAAAAAATTCTTATTTGCCAATTTTTTGTCATGTGTTGTCAATGACACAGCACTGATTCATTCCTTGAGTTAAGGGATGTTTTATGTCTGAATGAGTCATATGACGGACCTAAAAACATTTTTAAAAAGGGGAACATAGAATGAAGAAACTTGAAAAGGTTGAGTATTGAATTGAAAAAGCAGGCTTCTTTAAATTATCTACATATGGGTTAGGTCTGAGGTATGACCTTAACATTATTATAGCAATGTGAGATTACTGTGATCGAATAATTGAACAAAAAGCAAAAGTAATCAATGTTTCAAAGAGGATGCTGAAAAATGTTCTCCACAGAGCCTGGAAAAACACATGTATTATTGAAAATTTTAAAGGAAATTTGAAAAAACTTGACTTAAATATAAAGAAACTTGGGGTGTCTCAACATTTTGCTCCATTCTATTTGTACTTTTTGTGTAGTTCATCATTAGTACGTTAAATCAGTCAGCCTGGTTGTCTTTATTACTTCTCCTCCTGACATCTCCGTCACTCTCAGCATTAGTCAGTTCAGACAAGACTGGACCAACTTTGGCACTGTCCTCCCCTCCGGTGTTGGTATGCAGAGAATGCATGATCTGGTCACTGGGGCGTTTCCAAGACGTTCGAGTGGCAATCCAAAGGATAAGGGCTCCAAAAATCACCAGTAGGAGGCCCAGAACATTCACAAAAACTGCCTCTGGTGGAGAGTCCTTATACTTCGGGTTATTCCTTTAGACAAAACAAGAGAAATTAAACTCACAGTTACACAATATTTTATTGTATTTTTTTATACAAAGTTTTATATAAAGGCAGAGTGGTCAGAGGAGTCGTCCTGTGACCGGTGGGTTGCCGGTTTGATCCCCCATCGCATCCTTCTCATTCATGTCCTTGGGCAAAACACCTTATCTGCATTGCATGCTGGTGGTGGTCGCTTCTGCCAGCCTGCCCAAGGGCAGCTGTGGCTAAAATGTAGCTTACCAGTAGCTTATTCAATGTGTGAATGGTTAGTGACTGATTGTAGTGTGAAATGGTTTGGAGTCTGTAGGGACTTGATAAAGTGCTATACAAGTAAAGACCATTTACTATTTTATGTTTTCAATACTTACAGACCAAAAATCAGTTTCTCTGTGATGCCCATGAGTGCCACAGCTATGATGCTGGTAAAGAGGAAAAGACCACTGTAGACATGAACGGGCATGCAGGCAGCTCTCCAGGACACAGGTGTAACAGGTATCAGATAGAGGCCAACTCCAAGAACAATCTGCTCATTGAGAGAAAATGAGTGGGGAAAAAAAAGCTTAGATGTTTTACTCATCGAGACCGTAATTCACCATGACTCAGTGCTTTCAGAACAAGAAGAAAGAGTTGAAAATGTTCAACATAACCTGAAAAATAAACTCTTACAAAGGTCTTTAAATCATGCTTTAAATATTATTCCAAGAATTTCTGATAAAACAGGTCATTACCTGTAGACCGTACAGAATGACCGCTGTAAGGCCCAGCCAGCTGTGCAGACTGTACATGTTGGGCAATTTGGCAGCATTATGGAAGTCAAAAACTGCCACCATGGCAATAACGGCGGAAATGAAGGCCGTTATGTGCAAACCAGCGTGGATGAACTTCATCGTTAGTTTGTTGTACTGCCACGTCCAGGGAAGCCTGTAGACGATTATGGCTGCGAGAGAGAATTAACTTATTTGTTACATTTATGATACTTTACCAGTAGAATTACTCTAAATGAGATGTATATGTTTGACAAAGACTTTAAAGTTATTGATCAGCATTTAGTTTAATTTTAGGCTATGTGTCAAGTTTATAGGCTATTTCAGAATTCAAATAGTATTATGCAAAAGTTTTAAGTCACCACCTAATTTATTTATACTTAACTTCTAAACGGTCATACTTGCTTGTAATTTTCTGAAATGGTCTTCACTGACAATTCTTAAGCTTTATTTTTTTCGTATTTAGTCCAGTTACTTGACCATGAAGTCATAATATGCAGTGTGTGATTAAAAAATGAAGAAAAAGATGACAATAGAAGAAGTGTCAGATTATTTTTAGATAATAAACAGTATCTAAGTCAGGTTTTAAGAAAAATAGAGGAAAGACATGATTCAGGACTTGATATGTCATCCATCAGCTGATCATGATTTTTGACAATTTTAATTTAGGAATTAACAAGCGGCACTAAAATATAATTTTGTGTCAAACTGTATTAGCTTTGTTATTCACTTTAGATTAAACTAAATCAATCAGGACAAATAGTATCATTAGGACAATAAAGTTTCTAAAGTCCAAATTAAAATTAGGCTAGTTGTTATGCGTTGACACAAGACTGATTCATCTCTTAAAATAGGTTGATTTTTTTTTAAAAATCTGAATGATTTATGAATTAGGGTGAAGGAACTCATTGCAAAGTTATGAAAAACAGACAAAAAGAATGAATAAAAAACCCTGCTCAGGTTTTTTTATATATTGGTAGTTAATATGTCCTTAAAAAATTGGAAGCAGATACCAATAACCATGTGCATTTTTTCATACTTACAAAAAGAGCCAAAGTGACTGATAATAGGTCAAACATTAAACTTACACCTAACCTAATGAAGATCAATCATGCAGCCAAAACTTCCAGATGGTTTTCAGCAGATTCTGCCTGCTTTGTTTACATTGACACTAGACCCGCATTTTAGTCGTGCAATCAATAAACCTAGAAAAAACTAGTTGAATAGACTTTAATATAATGAATTCAAAATACTTTTGCACATCTCTCTGGTTTAGTAAGTTATTTGCGCTTGTGCAACTTTACCCCCTCCTCCAAGATTCTCTTTGTTTACATTCTTTAGGCAGCCTCTGGGTTTTGCAGAAAGCTTTAAAAAAAAATACGGTGCGTCATCTTACCGATCCCCTGCACGAAAACAAATCCTGTGACAATCAGCACCGGATGCCAGTTGAATTCAGCCAGACTTCCATCCCAGCCCAGACCTTCCTTAAAGTGAAGAACCCATCTCAGCACGAAAATGATGGCGACGAAGCTCACAGCTCCGGCAGCAGAAAGAGCCAGCACGAAGTGTTTCAGGTTCTCCATTTGTGTTAAACGCTGACGGAAGGAGAGACGAACAGCAGCTGTTTTCTAATAACTACTAAAACTCTTTCAGGAGGAGCCTACAGAGTGCTGAGCGCGGTCACGTGACCAGATGTTACATAGGAGGAGGGGAGTTTTGTAACTTCTCACATCAGTGTGTGAGATCGCGAGGAAAACACACTTATCTTTATGCTGTGTCATCCTTAACAGCCCCCTTCTGGCGCTTTGTTCTGTTTAAAAACAACCGCAGTTAAAGCCTCGCATGATTCAGACTGGAGTGTGGTCATTTTCTGCAGGAAGCTGAAGTTGATGTGTACTCTGTCATCAGTTTGTGGCATGAGGTGTGTTCCTGTTTTGAGTCTGTTTTGTTTCACGTGCCTTGACTAACGTTTGTTGAGTGTCTGAACCATGGTCACTGATGCTCAAGGAGTCGTACAACCCCAATTCAGAAAAAGTTGGGAAATTTTGTAAAATACTATTTTGAATTGGACCAAATATGGACAGGGCCATTTGAAGGGGGACGATGTCTCATTCTTGTCTGGGGTAGGATTCTAGATGATTTTCGGTTCATGATGCATCGTGTTTTCAGAAGGTGAGATGTCTGGACTCTTCTACTATAAAGCAAGTTTAACATTGTATCGCTGATATCTGCAGGGCCTTCACTGACAAACACATCATCTGGATAGAAGTGTGTTCTTAACCTGTGGATAAAACTTCTACCATATTATGACTGAATGTACAACAGCCCATATTTGTGGATGAAAATGTATTGACTACTTCACAATAGGGACATTATTTAACTCTGATAATGTCTGTGGTTCCTTAACTGGGCAATCAAGCAAATATGAGTCCTTGTGACTTTATTGGTTCTGGGGTTCATCCATGCTCTGACCATGAGCTCATCATGGTAGCTGATTAGCTCCTGGGGTCTGAAT
Organism: Millerichthys robustus; assembly: GCA_034783495.1. Lineage (NCBI taxonomy): Eukaryota > Metazoa > Chordata > Actinopteri > Cyprinodontiformes > Rivulidae > Millerichthys > Millerichthys robustus. The sequence continues at coordinate 8,869,149 of JAVKLF010000132.1, forward strand.
CTGCACAAATCACAAGCCTCATATTTATATATGTTTTCCTACTTTGTTTTGACTCAGACCACAACTTCTACACTCTTGTACTCAGTTAAACTTCACATAAGACAACTGTCTTATTTTAATTCTTCAGTATTGTATAAGTGATTTGTACAACTGCGTAAATGAATAATGTGAGATTTGTGAGATGCATTTACAAAACTAAGTCTCTGAAAGTTGAATTGATTGATTTCAAATAGTTTTGGATCTGTTTATTTATATTTCATATGAGCAGCAGATATTCAACCCCTGCTGTACACTCGTGGTGTGGGGAAAATAATCTTATTTGGCATGATAAAGAGGGAAACAACCTGGAAAAATACAACAGTTTAATTAAGAAGTTTTAAAAAAAATGTCCAGAGGTTTCACAATTACAAAGTTTAGGAGGTTAAAAAAATTATAACGTGTTCTTCATAAAAATATACACCGACTCAAATTATATACTACATTTTTTGTACATTATGAAAATGACCAGTTCAGGTTGTTTGGTCATCTGGTAAGAATGCCTCTTGAATGACTCCTTAGGTAGATGTCCCAGGGATGTCCAGCTGGGATGAGACACCAGGGAGTATCCAGGACATGTTGGAGACTCTTGACTAGCCTGGGGACACCATGGAATCCTCCCCAGAAGAGGTCGCTGTGGAAAGAGATGTCTGGCTCTCCCTGCTCAAGCTGCAACCCGACTTTGGAACAAGCGGCAGATAATGGATGCATTGTGAGGAAGAAAAATCACAGAATCTTACAGGTTTTTGAGCACCTTTCAGTCACTTCAGAACCAGTTATTGTCTGTTTGTCCTGAGCTTGTAAACATGGCAGCAGAAGCTGTTCTTTCTTTGTTCAATGTGAACAATTGTATCTTTGTCAAAGCACAACGAGTGTGGAAAAGTCTGGAACAGAGAACAAAAACAAGTCAATCAGTAATACACAGACCACTAAAAATAAAGTCAGTTTTTATATATATTTAAGTCACTCACCTCATCCCAAGGTTCAACCAGCTCAATCTTTCTCTGCAACGTCCCCGTTTGGTTGTCATGCAATCGGATGTGAGCTCTAGCTTCTTCTTCCTCTCCATTGGTTACCACCGCGGCCAGAAGATCAAGCTCGTCTTCACACTCCACCAATCGGAAAGTCTGCATTTTCAAACAATGGTTTGAGTACTACAGGTACAACAAAAAGCTCTGATGTGAAAGTTCAAAGTGGTTACAGAAGACATTTCTTAAGATTTATTATCACAATTAAAGTGTTGTGAAGAAACCATGTTGTCCTCTCCTACTGTGGGGCTTGATCAGCTGTGGGAGCACGCAGCCTGTGTGTTGAATTGCTGCTCTAGTTCCTAAAATAAAACTATATTAACACTAAAAATGTATAACTGCATGCCTAAGATTATGCCAACAGTGTGTTTCTTAGATTTTTCTCTCTAAAAATTCACAAAGTTTTCTCTGTGAAAGTGTCTATTTGTTTGTAGTTTGGTGTTGCAGACAATTGTCTTTCTCCAAAAGGGAGGCCAACAAAAACAGTTTGAGAACCACTGGTTTAGACCAAAATGTGTGGTCACATAAGCAGCAGATACATAAATGTCAGCATGTTGGTACCTCTTGACTTGAGTCATCATCCAGCTGATGAAATCTCCTCCTCACTGTGCGTCCCGATGATGTGACTGTGACTGCAGAGGACTGCAAAACATCGAAAGCATCAACATTTATTTATCAGAGTTATAAAGAAAAAGAATAAAACCACATTAGCAGCACCCATTTCAAAAATTCAGTTAAAAATATCAAACATTACAGTCGTGTTGTTTCGATCGATCGTCAGAGAGAAATCCTTAATGATCTTTGATGGCAGAGGGCTGTTTACTTCATCCACAATTTTTAGGACACTTCAACAAAAAAAAAAAAAAACCCAACAGTTATATAATATCTACCAGTGACACAGACAAAAATAACTGGTGCCTTGCAGATTTAATGAATTCAGTGTTGACTGGAGCACTCACTTTATAGTGGTAGGTCCAATATGGATGATTCTCCTCGACTCAGCCGGATGGAAATAAATTGAGTCACTCTCAAGACAGCAGCAGTTCATGCTCTGTATTCCATTTGTTGCCTAAATTCCACAAAAGCTTTTATTTAAATAATGTCTATGTCACTTTCTGGCTTGAACAACTTGCACAATGTTGCATTAAGGGTCACTGAAATCAAAGGTTTAGTTCATCTTTTTTAAAGTGGGGTTCAGTGGAAAGGTTACATCACATTTATTCAGTATCTTATCTGATAGTAAAGTTCTTTAAACACCCTCAGTTTGGAAAAATAGTTTAATAATGACCCAACTGATGAGCAATAGCTAGTCTGAATGAAGCTAGTCTCAATGTGGATTGCTCTCATTTTATAGATTTCATAGCAAACACTATCCCTTTTTACAAACATTAACCCCACCGTAATTTTGGCAATAAATACTTACTCCAGCAGAAATATTTACAAGTGGGGATCTTCAGCTACATCACAATTCAAAATTATATGGCTGCAATGATGAAATGAAGAACAATCTACAACATGTAAGATATTAACCCTCCCGCTGCCCTTGGGTCACATGACCCTACCAGGCTTCAGTCTCAAAACTGAGGCCTGGTAGGGTCATTTTGACCCTAGGGCAGAGGGAGGGTTAAATGTTTATTGCTCCACAGAACCTGATTTAAATTAATCTGAATGCTCACTTTAATTAGACTGATGGGACACTGATATTTACACACACTTACAGCAGTTAATGACTAACTGTGTGGAGATGAAACATGACTGAGGTTTGGTCTTTAAGCCAGTTTTGGGGAATCAAAGTGTTTTCATTTAAGAACAACTAAAAACTAAAAAAGTGCTGGCAATGGACCTTGTAAACAATTTCTAAATGATTAGAAGTTTACCAAAAATCACAACATTACAAGTAGGGATACTCTTTAGACTTTCCAACAAAAAAAGCAAAGAAACAATTATATTGTGAAATAAACATACCAAAGTGCCATCCTTGAGAGAACAGATGTGGTGAGTACCCCTCTGATTTTTTTGTGGTGGAGTGTAAATGAAGTGCCATGGGTAGCCACCGATCTGGACACCGTTATTAGAGCTTGTCTCAAAAAGTAGTGGTAAAGAATCTGTGACATAAAAGAAAAATAAGATACTGCCATATTCAGATATACTGTATGTTGCATCCAGCCAAAATAGATTAATAAAACTGAACACAAAAATACTTTTGGGCTCAACTTAATACCTAACTCACCTGTGATCTGAATATTAACTGGGATGCCAAAGGGAAAATCTCCAACTTTTTTGCCTCCAAGAAGTGAACTCTGCTGTCCCAGAGTTATTGTTTCAGTTTCATACTTAAAAGAAAAGACCATCATATTAATCTTAGAAACAATTGCAAAAAGCAACATCAATCAAAAGGAAAACCTTTGATTTTCAACCAAAATATTTTTTAAATGCAATTTTCAACAACAAATAGTGTTGAAAATTGTTCCTAATGAATAAATGCACACCTTTTGGACAATGTGTTCCAAGCTGTACAGTTTGACATTCTTGTTACTGTAAGATACGGCGAGGACCCCTTGAGACATAACGACATCAATAACGCCACTTCCAAACCCCTGAAAGAAAACCATTCACACTTTAATAACGTTCAAGATCACAGAGGCAAAATAAAATACTGAAACAAAAGCCTGCAGACCTTTTTGTTGATCTCAATAAGGCCCACAATTTGTAAAGGGAAAACATGAAAAACAGCCAGGTACATAAATGTATTGTTAGACACACCTGCCTGTAAAATAAAAAAAGAAATGTGAATTAGTTCAACCATTCATGGCATCACAAAACATCTTATAGCACAATTATATTACATAATAAACTTAAATTCAGAAAGTAAAAAAAAAATAATAATTTCAAGAATTAGATTTCTAAAACTTTAAAAAATCAATTACAGCAGGTTTATGGAATTTTTAAATTTATTTTAGAAATGCCTGTGCAAAATCTTAGTTACCAGGGTCATCGCAACAACAACAAATAGGCTTAAATTGGAGGCAACCGGACTTTAGATCAGTTCTCTCTTGAAAATGTTTCACCACCTATCCAGGAGTCTTTGTCAATTCTGGTAGATCGCACTTAGCGAGCTTCTTAGAATGTTATTTCTCTCATAGATTGTACAAATATGCATCCTACAAAGTACACCCATA
>JAVKLF010000132.1:8878766-8893413 GCA_034783495.1 Millerichthys robustus
TTTGGTGGGTTTATTACACAGTATTAGTTTGATTGTATGTTTTGTTTTTATTTCCTAATTTTACAGAAGAGGTTCATGATTTGTTCACCAAAGCTGGACTGGAGGAAGTTCAGAACTTGGTGGACAGACGGCTACAAGTGAACCGAGGAAAGAAAGTTGCAATGCATCGGGTTTGGATGCAGAGCAAGTACAGGAAGCCATATTCTCCATCCTAACACCCCTCAGTAATTAGATAAGTTTTAATTTGTTCCTGGAAGGTTTTTATAATGTGTGGCGAAAATTTGTTGGCCTACTGCAAAAAAAAAAAAAAAGAGTATTAAGCAATAAACTAATAAAACATAATGCCAACTGTGTGTATATTTTTTAGCCTATAATGACATAATTTATGAAAGTTTTTTTAATGATAATAAAAGTACTTGACATTTTTCCCCATCATCGTGCATTGTGGAGATGCTCTTATCGATATAGAGAGTTGTTTCAGTTCATGTTTTAATGCATTTACAAATAAAGTTATCAATCATGATTTTTCACGTCACGCGCGTTCAGAAAGCCTGAATCATCCTCGCGATAAGAAGAATTTTGCACACGCGCTGCGTGACGTTTCAAAGACGGAGAGAGAGAGAGGTGGCCCCGGACGCTCTGCTACTGAGGTGCGAGGAGGTTCGTGCCCTGAAAAACCGAAATAATATCCCATTTTCACTCACTGGCAGCCGGAGTACTTTTGTAAATGAGAGAAATAAGGTACGCCAGTCGGTTAATTTCCCAGTCTGTGTGAGCGCGCGCGACGCAGCATCGAACACATAAAAAGTAGCTTGATGAGAATCCAAAGTAGTGGAAGTTTGGAGGGGACGCCATCTTTGGTCCCAGCTCTCCACGTCCCCAACACGGACTGTGTTTTCAGCAGCATACCACGGCAGAGCTGAGAGGCCTAAGAAGGTATCGTGAAACATCTTAAAAACCTACACGTCTTTTCTATGTGCTCGCCTGGGTCATTTTGCGCCAAACGAAGCGAAACGGTCGCAAACGACCGAACAAATCTTGGTAGCGCTAGAAAAGCTGCTCGTTAGCGAACATTACAGCCAGCTCCAAAGTCCATTCGAGCCCGTTCGGTTAGCTGGTGGTAGCACCGAGGCAGGACCGTCTCTTAGTGCTCAGGCCAGTGCAGTAACCTTTATACAGATAATAACATCATGGCGATGAGTCTTTGCGAATGCACACGAGACGGTGCAGTTGGTGCATCCTTGTGTAACGCTCGAGAAGCACGCTATGAAGTCAAACACTTACGGGAAAAAAAACGACATTTGTAAAAGAACGAGTCTGTAAATACAAAAGAAACAACCGGTTTCTGGAAGTGGTTCATGTTCTGTGGCTACACTCGATGTAAAGGTGTGCACCGCATCTTCAGCGAACCTTTTGTGTCTTGGTTGTAGTGTTTACACACAGCATGATGTGGAAGTGGTGTTATTTACACCTTATCGGCACAGATGTGCTTTAAATCGGCTTGTAACAAGAAAATGTGCTTGTTTTGTGAAGAATATTCGCAGATAATCATTTTGCGTTAAATGCTAGGTGGTTGAAAGCCTTTTATAACCTTTTCTTTCTAAGTTTGCAAAAGTGTGCAGGTGTTAATTCTGTGCAACACACCGAATATCATGCAAATGTACTGTTTGCTATCTTATATCCTGACAGCAGCTGTTCTCTAAAATATTGCATATGCGTATTTCATATTTAGGAAAACTGCTGCCTTCTTCTTTATCATCATGAGTGCACAACATACACTGATTTGCAGAAATGATGGCTGCTTACATCAGTATCACTTGCAGTCACTTGCAATGATTATAAATGGAAGCCTGTTTTTTTCTTTTTCCTGAGTTCAGGCTGCCAATGAATGAACCCAGTCGTATACCCAGTTATGCCAGATAATGGTTTAACTCTCACAGTGTCTGCTATAAACAGGTGGTCACTGTGCTGAGCAGCATGGAGTTAAAATGACATCCACAGCCTGACTGCTGTAAGGGTTCAACCTCTTGCTCATGCAGGGGCTTGAAAATAGATAACATTTATGCACCGAGGCCTCTGTGTTTGAAACGGTAAGGAAATTCTTGAGAAACACCACTCAGATTACATGTGTTGTGTGAAGCTGGCATCAGTTTCCTGATTAAACTGGGAGGTATGACGATGTAACCGAATCAGTTCAACATTGCTTAAAAAAAGAGCAGAATTGACCTCTGAAACTTTCCTTTAAGGTCTGGTGAATGCCTCCTACAACTGCTACTTTTGGATATTGTAGTGTATCTTGAGAGCAGCATTAACACTAAATGTATGATTTGGAGGGGAGGTGAGGGGTGAAATATGTGCTATTAGTCCAAACAAGCTGATAAATAAAGCATTTGTCTTGATAGTTTATGTTTTCCATACAATGTGCTGCTAATCCAAGTGGTATTCTTATGGTTTTATTGTAGGTTTATACAAATTTCCCCGCCACAAGTTTAATTGGAAGTCACAGAGATGTTACGTGGAGATGAAACAAGCTTATTTTCTTGTTCTTTTAGGAGTTGGAAGAAAAGGAATGGTTAATAATTGTTTGCAACACTTGTCCTATTTACACAAGGGTTGTAATTGCTAATGCAATTCTTGGGCGTTATCAGGAAAAGATGCTAGCAAAGGATTGCTTTCATTTGACAGAAGAAATTTAGGTGGCTGCAGTCACACAGACGTAATGATTAAAATGTGATGTGATAAACTGGGACAAAAGGTTAGCAGATAAGTACACCTAAATCCACAGATTTGCTCTATTTTATCTCCTAGGGGAGCTTAAATCTAAATTGTGATTGTGATTGTCATGTATGGCACTTATTATGGTTAGACAATTTAATGCAGTCAATGATAAATTTAAAATACAAAGTAAAGTAAGTACAAGTTACACACATTTCTCCTTGTGTAATGCCAGACATTAGCCACATCTTGTTGCATTCAGTGTTTACCTCTTGTAGTTTTGATCATCAAAATTATGTCAGATATTGCTTTTGAAAGCTATTAATCACAAGTTTTACGTTAGTGTCTTGGCACTCTGTATCCCAAGCATCTTGTTTAAATTTTCATTGGCTACAAAAACAAACTGTTGTCAATAATACATTTTCATTTTCTGTATGAACAAATTAATTTCATCCACGCACAACAGGTACTTCCTTTGCCTGTTTTACCTGTTGACAGAGGGGATTTGATGACATGACACAATAAAGCTGTCAGACAGTAGTTTACATTTTTAAGTGCTATTCATGAAAATGATTGCAAGTCAATATTAAACAAATCTCGTGTTACCACCAATTTCCTAAGTTGTCCTGGGTTAAATACCAAAGCAGGTTCTCTGTATGCATAACCTGCTAATGCTTGAAAGGTGTAACTAACAGGTAATAATTTTTAAATGCATAGAATGAAACACTTGTCACCTGCTCTGATAGTAACTTTATTTTAGTGTTTCCAAACTTTCTGCACAACACTAAGATCTGAGGTGGCCTGTGAACATGCACACAAGACTACGCAGGTACTACATCGGGTCTTACTGAGTTGAATCCATTTCTGATGTTACAGAAGGCTGTTTGTAGATTACCTGGTGAAAAAAAGAAAGCTTTCTTTTTTGTATGAGAGTATGAGATTCTTGGTGTAGATTTTCTGTAACACAGCTGAAATGTGTAGCTGCCCTGGTCTAAATTGCTGAAATAAAGTTTGTGTGAGGACATTTGATTGTTTTAAACATAACATTTTTAGTAGGAATTACATATTTGCTCACCTATTAATGCTGTATTTTGTAAAGTATTGTGAATTACAGTTCAGCTTAATGTGGCCTGTACGCTCTGTTTTGCTTAATCATCTTATCTTTTTACTTGATGCTTTATTTTTAGCTGTTCAAACATATTTTTTCCAAATGTTTCCCCTCTTAAATGGATTTTAATAATCCTACCTACTCAAGGATTGAATGCAGTGCTGAGGCTCTTTAGACTTTCAAAATGGTTGTCTCATTAAAGCACAGGTTTAGTGTGCAGGCACCTCTGTGACTGCAGCAACACTGAAGCCCACGGAGCATTTGTATCATTCCCACAGGAGCACAGTGTTCAACATTGCCTAGCAATTGAAAATATATATTTTTTGGACACTCCCGATAAAATGCCGATAGTCCTATGTGCTAAATCTTGAGCTGCATATGTAGTTGGATCTTTCAAATAATTCTGATAGTAAGTTAAAGGTACCACGTTTAAACAAAATCAATCTAAGCCTAAAGAAGAGTAGAATATTTTTTTCCTTTAAATACTACTCCAGAAAGAGAATACATTTGTGGTGTTTTAGACTTTGGATCGTGGTATAACTGTAACTCTCTTTCATGCAGGCACCATGGATGAGCTGCACAGCCTGGACCCCCGGAGACAGGAGCTGCTCGAAGCGCGTTTTATGGGTGGGGTCAGTGGCAGCACGGGGGGCAGCACTTGCAGCACAAGTGTGGGAACCAAAGTTAGTCGGTGTTTACAGATCTCCCTACGTTTTAGTGTAGTAAATATCATTTTTAATGTCTAAAGCAATATCAAGTGAAATTATCTTTAATATTGTTTGTTTTCCTCTAGGGTTTGACCAACAATGAATGTTCAAATCATAGTTTTGGAAGTCTGGGATCTTTAAGCGACAAAGAGTCAGAGGTAAACATTAACAATTTTTGTTTGGCTTTGAAACTTGATCACAATGCTCATCTTTTCACACAAGCATCTGGACACTTTAGGCATATTCTTTTTTTGTTGTTGGTGAAGCAGGGTTCTCCAATGCAGAGTATTGACATAAAAAATGTCATGTTTTAATTGAGGGAGTGTTTATGAAGTAAGATGTGTGGCGGGAAACTAAACATCCTTACCTTTACTGTACATATTTTACCCATAAAAATTTCTCTTGGAAACAGAATCTACCCATACTCACAAATGTTTACACTTCTTATTTTTTGATTATCTATGTATGCTATATTGTTAATGATTAGTCAAGATGGTCAGAGTGAAATGTTTTTTTAATATATATTTTTTGGTCTAACAGTTTTATTGACTTTACAGGGTTCAGAGGTGAAAAGAGGCAGCTCACCTGCTTATTCAGTAAGTATTATATGTACATCCAATGATTATGGTCCTTTCTGAGAATTTCCTTAAAATCCTTGAGTTATTTTGCTAACACAGCAGACAAAGGAGCACACACAGACATGTTGCCTTGAGTGGCAGGTGATAATGATCTACTTCAAACTATCAGAGGAAATTATATTAAAAAAAACAATTGAATTGCTTATTCCTTAAGTCTTTAGATAAATTTAAGTTGTTGTGGGAACAAAATGGCTCATCCTAGACGGACAATAGAGCAGCAGTCTGGGTTTTGCTGAATAAAACTATTTTGTTGTGTAGTAATCATATTGTGACTTACAGGTACTTAAAAACTTTCTTTTTCAGACTCCAGAGAAGAAACAGTCTGAAACAACCAGAGGCAGAAAAAGGAAACCTGAGATCCAGTCAGAGAGCAGCCAAGGTTGATCTAATAAATTGGTTATATATTCCACTCTTGTTAAATAAAAGATTTCTTAAATATTTGTCATAAACTTCAACCATTTTTTTCTGTTTTCTCCTGAAAGGAAAAACAGCAGTACGAGGACCCAAAATAAGTGACTATTTTGATGTAAGTTTAGTTTGTCATTTTTTACAGTAAACTGAAGTGACGGGTAAATCTGTCCTAGATAAGTGCAGTCTTAATGTGTAATATATAATTAATTTTCTGCTTTTAAGAAAAAAAAATATCACTGTCAGGTCTGCCTTTACCCGATGTTTGACAGGGATGTTACTTGTCTTGTAGTTCCAGGGAGGAAACGGCTCCAGTCCTGTGAGAGGTCTCCCTCCAGTGCTTCGTTCACCCCAGAACTCACATTCCCACTCCGCTCAGGTCGCTGCTGTAGGTCACACCAAACTGTCAGTTCAAACATTTGTCTTTGTTGCTTTATATTACCCAGTTCTAAGTTTTAAAAAAAATCTATTTTAGGTTAGACAAAATAGCTCATCTCCTACTAATATGTCTTATGGGGACCATGTGACGAATCCAAAGCAACTAGCGTTCAAATTTGTTCAGGTGAGTCAGTGACTGGAGTACGGAAGCAACTGCTATTTTGGGGGCATTTATATTACTTTTCCTGTAAGCTTTTAACCCTTCTCCCTTTTTTACTCTAGACTGACCTTACAGTCTTGAAACTGGCTGCCCTTGAAAGCACTAAGAATTTAGACCTCGAGAAGAAGGAGGGCAGAATAGACGACTTGCTAAGGGTAAGAAAACAGCAATACTTTTAACTTTATTACATCAAAGTTCAGCTGGTTTGTGCTATTGCCCTAGTGCCTGAACAAAATGGATAAATCACTCACCAAGTCTATTGCATTAAAATATTTTGGTTTGTCAACATCCTAAACCTTTTTTCCACTTTATTCATTTTTAAGTCACGTGATTTATACATATATATTCATTTTTTTACTTTCTAGGCAAACTGTGATCTCAGGAGGCAAATAGATGAACAACAAAAATTACTTGAAAAGTATAAAGAACGCTTAAATAAATGCATCACTATGAGCAAGAAGTTGCTTATAGAAAAGGTAAGTGCTTTTCTTTTGCATCATTAGTATGTACAAATATTTGTATATCTGAGGTATTTCATATCGTTTCTCAGAGCAACCAGGAGAAGCAGGCCTGTCGAGAGAAGAGCATGCAGGACAGACTACGTTTAGGCCATTTCACTACAGTGAGACACGGGGCCTCATTCACAGAGCAGTGGACGGATGGCTACGCTTTTCAAAACCTTGTCAAGTAAGAATTCTGTGTTTTCTTTTAATGACTGAAGTTAACTTTTTCATAGCAGTACATATAATGTGTAAAACAATGGGCTGCTTAGTTTCAGTCAGACATTGATTCAATAATTATTGATGCTGCAAATCAGAGATGCTCCAAAGCATCTATCAAACTTTCTCCAAGCGTACGGTCTAAAAATACAAACCCTAAAACGTGGCCTGCTAGCTTAATCATAAAGAAATAAAATGACTTTACTTGAAAGGTATTTGCATTTTATGTATTATATTATTGCCTTTGGCCCACAGCCCTCTGATTGATTTTCATTTTGGCCCCCCTCTGCGAAAAAGTTTGGGCAACCCTGCTGCAAATGATGATCTTGAGTCTTGAAATTAAAAACTTGTTTACTACAAATGTTCTGATTCCATTTCCGTGAGCAGACAGCAAGAATCGATAAACCAGCAGAGAGAAGACATTGAGAGGCAAAGAAAACTTCTTGCCAAGAGGAAACCTCCATCCTCCAGCAACTCTCAAGCACCAACCACAAACTCTGAGCCAAAGCAACGCAAAACCAAGGCAGTAAATGGAGCAGAAAATGATCCCTTTCTAAAACCCAGCCTACCTCAACTGTAAGTCATTTTACTGAGACTAGATGTGTAAAAATCCAATTGTTACCAGTCTTGGAAATGAAATGCTCAACAGATTTTTTTTTGGTCTGTTTAAGACTGACCCTAGCAGAGTACCACGAGCAGGAAGAGATCTTCAAACTGCGACTTGGACATCTGAAGAAGGTTTGTTTAACATATTACTATTTCATCCTTTCTTTTTTACAGTAAACACGCACAACTTTACATGTGAAATATGTAGATTTTTAGTCATCCCGGACAGGACAATCCTAACAAGTTAAATCAAAGGCAACGGGACCTATTTTGATTCTTTACTGAAAATATTTTGCTTCTCAAGCAAACCATAAGTCCAACTGCCTTTATTCAGCTTGTTTGGTTCACGTGTGAATTAATTTTGTTACAAGTCTTTATCCAAAAATCACAATATAAATGTTTTCATTTGTCTTTTTAAATTGTAAAAACACAATAATGGATTATTTTTTGTTCCGCTCTGTAAAAAGCCAGCTGATGGTATTTCTCTGAGAGCTGTGTGCACAGGAAACTTTGGATGATCTCCTCTGCTTGTAGTCAGTTCCTTCTGTTCACTTGGGTGTTTATTCTCTTGAATCATTTATAGGAAGAAGCTGAGATCCAGGCTGAGCTGGAGCGTCTGGAGAGAGTGCGCAACCTTCACATCAGGGAGTTGAAGAGAATAAATAATGAAGACAGCTCCCAGTGAGTCTAAATCTTATTTCTTTGCCAGATACTGCTTTGACATTGAAACACTATGTACAAACAAGGACAGTATCCTGATACCACTGACTAATAACAAATTTCCTTTTAACCTCTTTAATGCCAAAGTCCAAAGTGAATTTGTCATTTACAAATTTATCTAGGTCTAAAATAGTTTTGTCTCCCTTCCATCTGAAGATTTAAAGATCATCCTACTCTGAATGAACGGTATCTGCTCCTACATCTCCTAGGGAGAGGGGGTTTTAGTGAAGTTTACAAAGTAAGTTGATGTCACAATATAGAGAATACACAAAACCAAACTATGAAACATGTTTTGTGCGGTATAAGCTAATATTTTCTGAATGTGTTGTTTCAGGCATTTGACTTGATTGAGCAACGATATGCTGCAGTGAAAATTCACCAACTTAACAAGAACTGGAGAGAAGAAAAAAAGGAGAATTATCACAAGTATGTGGGTTTGATTTTTGACTGATGTGATGACATTTGTATCTATTACTTATAAGACAGACTCAGCACCTCTTTTTGAGTGCTTATCGCATTAACCATCAATATTCACAGGCACGCATGTCGAGAGTACAGAATACATAAGGAGCTGGACCATCCCAGGATTGTAAAGCTATACGACTACTTCTCACTGGACACAGACACGTTAGTCGCTATATGCACTCTTCTTCTATTCAATTATTTTCTTTTAGATGTGGGCGGTAAGTCTTAAAAGACATTTATCCATTCACTAGGTTTTGCACCGTCATGGAGTACTGCGAGGGCAACGACTTGGATTTCTACTTGAAGCAGCATAAGCTTATGTCAGAGAAAGAGGCACGGTCGATCGTCATGCAGATCGTAAACGCACTAAAATACCTAAATGAAATCAAACCCCCCATTATCCATTATGACCTTAAACCAGGTAAAGACCTCTGAAAATCTGATGTCTGAACACACAATCAAAGCAGAATACTTTAATGTACTTTTATTTCCAGGTAATATCTTGTTGGTTGATGGCACAGCCTGTGGGGAAATAAAAATCACAGATTTTGGTCTTTCTAAAATCATGGATGATGATAACTATGGTGTAGATGGGATGGATCTGACGTCACAGGGTGCAGGGACCTACTGGTGAGATCAATTACTGCTCGATGAATCCATACATCCAGGAGGAAGTAGATTTAACGATTTGCTTAGAGAAGAGCAGCAATACATTTCTACAAACATGCTTCCTGTTGGCTTGTGTTTTGCAGTACTTAAACCATAATTTAAATTTAGCACCTAAACAATGTGGTTCAACCTGATATCCATAAGTGGTTGCGAAAGTTCATAAATTTTTAAACCACCTTGCTTTTATATTCATGATGTTAGGTACTTGCCTCCTGAATGTTTTGTGGTTGGTAAAGAACCTCCAAAGATCTCAAATAAAGTGGACGTGTGGTCTGTGGGTGTCATCTTTTTCCAGTGTCTGTACGGAAGGAAGGTAAGGAGGATAATATGTTTTTCATAAGGTTTCCATTTTTTTGTTGTATTTTAAACTTAAAGATTAAGTTATGTCTCAAAACTTTCAGCCTTTTGGCCACAACCAGTCACAGCAGGACATTCTGCAGGAGAACACCATACTAAAAGCTACTGAGGTTCAGTTCCCAGTGAAACCTGTTGTCACAAATGAAGCAAAGGTTAAGAGAATTTGTACACTACTATGATTATTTTAAGATGTTGTTTTTGCAGATAAGTGCCTTTTCAAGATGTCTTTCCTCTGTTCAGGCCTTCATAAGGCGATGCTTGGCGTACAGGAAAGAGGACCGGTTTGATGTACTCCAGTTGGGAAGTGATCCCTACCTGCTCCCTCACATGCGAAGATCAAGCTCCTCTGGAAACTTGCAAATGAGTGCCGCCGGTTCTGGACTAGCCTCGTGTAGTGTTGTCTCATATTGACAGTTTTGAACTGTGATGGAAAAGGCAAACTGTCGACTAAAACTGCACCTGTAAGGCTCATCAGAAGTTTGGACTTCTGAGAAGACGGGAAAAGCCAGACACAGATGACGGGGATCTGCTTCCTGACCTGCACCAGGCTTTTACTCATTTACCAGGGCTTGATCAATTGATGGACACAGAAGAGATGTTTTAAAGGACATGAGTAAATGGATCATTTTGATGTTCTGGTGAGGTGAGGGGGGGGAAAGCACTGATACTATTTACTTTGAAGAAAATGTGACTGGACACCCTGTTCAGATGTTGCAGATTGATAAAGCCTTAAGTGGCTGAAGGGAGAATTGGCCTCACGCCATTTAGATTTAATAACACGGTCCTGCTGGGATGCAAATTATTCAGCTGCTAGAAGTTAATTTAATGTGAGGAGAAGACAGTCATAGTTGAGTAGAACTACAGAAATGTCACCATTGATTTGGATAATTTTGTTTCTTTCATAAATGTTAGGCTTTAATTTGAATTACCTAGACATGGGAATGTTATTGTGTAGCATACAGGTGACATCTAGTGTCATGTAGGCTGGAGCAGCATACTTGCATATGTTTAATGCACAAAATAACCAAACGTAGAAAAAAAAGTAAAAAGACCCTATGCAGGAATATTAACAGATAAATTGGAAACTGTATATGCTGTTTAGGTGAATTTTCAAATTGTGAACTGCAGCAGTAATATGATGTACAAAGAGTTAAAACATTTTCCCACCATAAAATTAGTTTCCTGGATTTGTCTCATTTTGCTGCTTTGTTGCACTTATTTTTTTAAGGGCTATTGGTTCATTTTTGGGTACAAATTGTACAATTCTGGTAAGAGTGAATATTAAATCCCAGGAACAAATTTTCTTCTGCAAGTAAATGGTATTATATATTACCTGATAATGTACCCTTATTCAATTTAGGGTTTCTAATATTTACACTGACATTGAGAGAAAAGTGCTGCCACCCTCTGGTTTTTGTTTAAACTTCATTTCTCCTAGGATACAAGATGAAGATTGACAAAAATCTGTGTTATCAAGATATTAAGTTTAACTTTTTACAAATCCAAAAACATTACAACAGTGCAAGATGCAAACCTGCAGTTTTAAATGAAAATCGTCAGTATCTTCACCTCCAGCCATGCATTCCTCTGAAACTCGGTAGCTAAACCAAAATGAAATGACGCTGACTTTCACATCTGAAGTAACCAGGTTTGCAAATGGTGCATTGATTACTCCGAAAAGTTAAATAACACAACACAAATCATGTTTCCATTCTCTTTTGTGAAAATATGTTTACCCTTAACTGAATGGTTTAAAAATGAGGCCAGGTTTTGCTGAATTTGATCCAACCAGCAGTGTAGCACCAGTATATCTGTAAACTCATAACACACACTTCAGATTGTTGTAAAAGACCAATTTGTCAGCTGAGCGGTGCAGCAAATGGACTGGTAAGGACTTCAGAGCAAGGTGTCATCCTTAAGTGGCACTTCGTGCTAAGAGGAGTCTGCAGATATGGTGATATTTATTGATCCAGAGCTGGTTGCTGACGAGAGGTTGGGTGTTTTGCTCAGTGAATTGTTCATTTGAATGCTTGCAGAGGGAGATGTGGTATTGTGTGCACGCCTCATCTCTGCTTTAGCAGCGAATCGGGGGTCAATGAAGTCGGATGGAGGAAGAGATACTGGTGGGACTCCAGCTGGCAGATTAAGAGAAGGAAGAGGTGAAAAACCTGAAAGAAACAAAGGCAAAGTGTTACCAACAAATGTGTTACATTAAGTATGCACGTGTTACTGTGCACACAAATATCTCAGCGGTGTGACTTTTAAAACAATTGCAATATTTTACAAAAATTCATTCATATTTATGAAAAAAATTGATGTCACAGGCACTTTTAAGTTTCCTTGCTTAGCTGATATGCTTCTGCCTTTTACACATACTCTATATAAAAGTGTGTATTTTCTTATTTAAATCCTGGCTTCACATGTCACCACAGTGAACTTATAAATCCTCCCCTTTAGAGGAAGAGGTATTCTAACTGGAAGTGTAGGCATTTAGCTTGAGCATTTCGAACGACGGGTCAAACCTGTTCAACAGTTGATTCGTGAACAGCAGGAAACCTCTATTAATGTCTGGAACAGTAAAATGCACTTAACTAACCAGGACTAAATGGTTAAGTGTAACAATCTGTCTTTATCTTGTCAACAAACCCAAGGAGACCATTCAACATCTGGATACTGTGATAAATATTACTCAATGACAAAGTACAATGCTTCTGTGAAAAATATAAATATGGCCACCAGGGGGAAAATGTGTGGCTTTAAAAAAGTTAATGAATATTTACAGCCAGAGGTGAACACATTACCTGTATGTTGCATTCCAACTCCAGGTTGGACATGATTCACATTTGGCAAAGTGACATTTAGGTTTGGCAGATAAGGAAGGGGTGGAAGATCTCCAGGAAGGGGCAGAAAACCTGAGCAACATAACTACATCAGTTTGAGATTGATTTTATTTTAGTTTAATACAAAGCTGTAAGCTCAAAATAACTTAACAAACCTGAAAGTGCTGGAGCAGCATTACCAGACAGAGGATGGGTCTGTAAAGGGGTTATCTGGTTGGGTGGTGGGAGAATGGGAGCTCCTTAAATAACAGAAATGTAAACTGTTACCATGATGGACAAAGAATCTATCCATTGATCTGCAAATCAGTTTCAGCTTTCGCTCTGCCGCCCACCCCATCAGACACTAAATATTGCATCTCCAGAGATGTACCTGTTGGTAGATTGTTGAGGACAGCTGTTGGGTTAGAGCTGATGATTAAACTGGTGAGAGGCTGCTCCAATCCAGTTGAAGAAGATGACACAACAACTGGAACAGTTGGAATGACAGCAGAGAGATGGACCTGTTAACAGAATTCCTTTAAATGTTAGCAAAATATAATATAAAAAAATCCCGTAAATTAAACATTGCGTCATGAAAATATGGAGTTACTTCTTTAAAGCTGTCTTTAGTTGGACAAGTTGCATCGTCACGAGTCTGAGCAGGAAGTCCAACTTTCTGGTCGTCTCCGGACTGCTGTGTTGGTATCCTGTGCAGGTAGCCATAACCAATTCCACACCCAAGACTGCAGAGATAAACAAATACACCAACAAAGTGCACAAGTTTGTATTGTGTCCAAGTTAAATGAGCAACAGAACAAACTGCAATGTGGTTTTCAATCGTTATCATCTAAATTTTTAGCTGTAAACAGGCAACAGAAATACAGTAACATGGATCATTTTCTCAGTATCCTACCTGCCCTCTCCACCCCAGTCAGAGTTCGGGGTGATGACCAACTCGCGACAGTTGTCTGTGTCTGTGCTGTAAACATACAACTTCAGCTCCTTCCCTTCATGAGCTTCAACAAGGGAGAACAGATCTTCACTCTGTTCAAAGACCAGAAACACACACACACACACACCAGGTCAGCCTGCTGCTAAATGGATTTAAATATTACAGCCAGTCAGCAAAGTGGGTACCTCATGCATGGCGATGTCTGCTCCAATGATGTAATCGACGTAAGGCCGCAAACCAGCCAGCGCTGCAGGAGAGTTTGGCTCAACTTCCTGAACTCAAAACACATTAAATAAATACCTTAAGATGGGCGGACCTGCTCATAAAAAAGGTTTCAGTCACTGAGGAGGAAGAGAGATTTGAAGAAGAATGATAGTTTTAAAAATCATTAAATAAACTATTTGAACCTGACTAAATCAACATGGCAATAGATGCTGAAATCCTTATGCCTGGAGATTTAGTTTATGCTGTCTGTAGCAAACATCACATGTTCACTAATTCTTTCCCCAGTAATATCCCAGATAGAAATATTAAACTGAAACATTTCTGTCATGAGACAGGACTGATGCTGAAAATATTTTTAAAAGCTTTGATAGAAGTCAGTAAGAGTCCCATATTTAGACATTGAACAAATGTTATTCACAAAATCGAAACAAAAATTATTTACTCTGATACATCTTTTCTGCTTTTTGAACTATTACGTATAACTTTCAAGTTGTAGGTTCAGAAAGCCCCGCTTTGCTGAACTTGCTTTTCCTCTGCACTCACCAAGACGTGCCAGACGCTCTGATTGGCTCCTTCGAAGCTGCAGAAGCGAATGCTGATACCCAGAAGCCCCTGGCCGCCCCACGTGTTGCTTGGCGTGACAGTCGTCTCCCGCACGGTCTGCGTCTTGCTGTTGTACAGCAGCATCTTGACGGGCAGCTCCACGTTTGTTTTCAGCAGCTCCTTCAGGGTGTCGTTGTCCCTCTTCTGTCAGAAACCAACACATTTGAATCAGTTTGTGATACACTCAGTGGCTTTAAGAAACCTGAGGCTGAGGTCTTACAACCCCACGCAGGTTGAAACGTACCAGTCTGGTGTCACAAACTGAGATGATGAAATCAAAGTATGGCTCTAGTCCTGCATGATTACCTGGGGAATTTTCCTGCACCTGTAAAGTTGAG
>JAVKLF010000132.1:8909907-8924119 GCA_034783495.1 Millerichthys robustus
CCAACAGAACCAGCACTGTGGTTCTCCCACAGTCCGTATTTATATGGATATCATTGAATACTTTTACGAGGGCAGTCACTAGTTCACTAGTTGATATTTTAGGTGCACTAGTTAATTAGTAGAGCTAAAAAGCATAAACTAGTCAAATATCAAGAATATTGAGCATTACAAGTTAACTAGTAAAGCCCAATTTTGTTGCACTAGACAAATAGTACAATTAAACTCGACTGTTACTAGTTATGTAGTTAATATTTTAGGGGCACTGATTGACTACTTGAACTAGTAAAGCCAAACTATTTTCAATTAGTCTGCTAGTGAGCCATTTGGGTATTGCTAAGGCTCTAGGCAACTCAAGCAACTAAACGTGGCTTTAGTAGTTAACTTTTAGTAATTGGGACTTTTAGGCTACTAGTGGTAAAATTACTGAGTAGTATGATTTCTGCACCAGCTAGTTAGGCAGAAGTGCCATTGGTTGGTGAAAAAGTTTTACTAGTAAGATTTTTTTGTTAAACTAGTGCACCAAAACGTTACATCAATGAGGCCAAATGTGCAACTAATGAACAAGTGACACTATTGGGGTATCAAAAAAACAAACAAAGGGCTTAGTGTACATCTGCAGCATCTACACAAACAGAAATGTGCAGAACAAGCAGAAACAAGCCCATCACCTCCTCACAGATGTCACACATTAGTTTAACTGCTTCAATCATGCCAACACGTCGCCATTGCCGAGATCATGTTAGACCTGTCGCTCTATTAGTGTCAGTCAGGATCTACCAGGGATAATTAGGGTTGATGGACTAATTAATAAGGATAAATTAAAGTGGAAGCAGCCTCTCGCAGGTTTGAGCCATCCACGGTGATGTTTATTAAAAGTGGCAGGTTGTAAAACTGATGGAAAGCTGATGACCGGACCAGCTGGAGTCTGTGTGAGTTAATGATCAGCGGAGCGTCCAGAGCTGATAACCTCAGAAAACCTCTACTTTATTTTCAGAACATCTTGCAGTGAAAGAGAAGCTGTTCTGACCGTCGTAAAAATGATTTACTTTTTGGCCAGTTGCAGGAAGATAGGATGCATTTGTTTCCCAGACAGTAAATTACAGTAAAATCCTATTTTATTCTCATATATGGATTATAACAAGTAATGCACAAATAAAATACCTGATTAACCTTTGACAAAGTCATTACGTGCAAGAAACAACTTTCTAAAGGGACTTCATGAGAAAATTCTTTAATTATTTACTTTCTTGTAGATAATCGACCACAATGATTTAAATAAATCTTATCAGCTCTACGTTTGTTCAGACACATCCTGCTTCTTGTCAATGAGCCTTTAATAGATTATTGATTGATGAAAAATGTGGCGTTTCAGAACCAATTGGAGATCCTGCTTATGTTATTTACTGAACAAAAAGAGAAGTCTGTGATGCTCTCATTTCCTCAATGCAAGATTTTTTTCTCTGAAGTTTTACTAAACACAATTGGCTCTATAATTCAGTCAATTTTTCAGATGTTGAACTAAAATTTGGTGTGGTAGTAGCTGGGCGGCATTCATATATGTGACGGTTTTAATTGGACCAAAATAGCTACAACTCAATTTTCATTTTGCAACACCGTGAGCAATAAGCATCCCTTCGAGTATTTCTAAGCCTTTAATTTATTAAAATTGTATTTCCCAAAACTCCACAGACTGGATTTGATTTTGAAGAGTTGCCTCTTAAACCATCTGCGACTGAAAACCTGCACAGTTTTATTGAAATGTAAAACTAGATTGCTCAGTCACGAAATGATAATGAGCTGAGACTCGTTTTCCCCTCCTTGATTTTGTTACGTCACAGGAACTCACATAACATGAAACAAAAACCTGGTGTAAACTGAATGCTAATCAATATGCAATTTAGTTTGCCTGCAGGGCTGAATTATGTGTGCCCCCACTCTCCGGGCCGCGCTTGATTGACAATCTGTTGGAGCTCTTTTCTTTTGTAGCTAAAGACAGTGATCACTGTACGTCACTGTATGCATTCCTCCAGCATCTCTCTTCATGGCCCATTGAGAAGTAAATGGGAACAGACGCATTGTGATTTAACTGCACTCACATGTTGGTGTTGGATGTAGACGTCAGCCACTCTCCTGCTAGTCCCACGATGTCCAACCCTGTGGACAGCTGGTTGAAGAACCTGGGGTGACCTGATTGTTGATGAAGACACCACAAAGCAGCACAATTAAAAAAAACATCAATAATTAGTGAGAACTAACAAGGGCCATGGATCCCACCTGTCCTCACTCCATACTTCAGGGTGTCCCTGCAGTCCACCAGAATTTGCTCCAGAGACTCAGGCTGGTCCGAGAGCTCCAGGTTGAAGCCCTCTATGCCCTCCAGCAGCTGGTGGGGGTAGTGGAAGTCCAGGACCTTGGTGGATCTGTCAAAGGTCTTCTTGATATAGCTGGTGAGGATTTCCACCACCTCCAGCAGGAACTGCATGGTGGGCTCCTCTCCATTTTTGGCAGGTAATAGATCTGCAAAACAAAACAAAAAACATTTAGTAGCTTTCACAGATTGCAAAAGAGATTTTGTTAAAAATAACTTATAAGAAAATGGGCAAACTGCATTTACTCAAACATTTTAATTATTTATGCTTAGCTGTTTTGGCTCAAATAAACACTGTCAACCAATGTTTTCTAAAACTCAAATATAAAATTGTGTGTTTTGATTTTTGTTTCCTAATACAAAAACATTTACCAGATGATGGTAACGGTTTTTATTTTGATTTTTAGGGTGTTTTCGTCCACATAGTTATCATCCAATGCAACAACCCTGAAGTACATCGACACTCTAAAAAACGCATTGCGTTCCCGCCTCTCACCTCGGGCATACAGGTTGGAGAAGTCGTTCTCTGTGCGCCTGAAGCGCGCGTCTCCTTCGCTGTTGTCGCAGGAGGACAGCAGGTTTTTGGCCGCGCGCTCCTTGAATGAGCTCACGATTCTGCTCTTCTCCTCCAGACTGTTGTTCTTCTGCAGGAAGCCTGAACGGGTACAGGAGGGAGAGGAGTCCGGAGGATAGTTAGTACGCGTACCAAACATGATGACGTCCTCCTTGAACTCATTCCTCTGCGTGGCTCTCTGCTCTGTGGGGACCTGCTCTGATCCACCCGCGCGTATTTATAGGCTGCAGGGGACCCGCGGTGACATCACCAAACTCAAATGGCTGTCACGTACAGCGGCTGTAAATTCTTCTTCTTATCATTATCATTAGTTCCACTTTAAAAGAGCTCAAAAGCAAATTAGAGCTTCGAGCGTAAAAGCGCATTTCAGACAGAAGGCCGCGGTGATGAGAGAATTCATCAAAATCAAAATGAACACAAAAGAAAGGCTCCTGGGATGGGAAACCTGCCCGTTTCCTTCCTCTGATAAGGACATTTAGTTTCATTGTGTTTAGCAGTTTAACACTCGTGTGTAATTAACCGGCCCTTAATGGAAAAACAGCAGCAAACTGTGCTGCGCACTGGCGCGTGACATTCACCATTATGGTGGGTGTCGGGTCCGTCCTTGGTTGGACAGAACGAGTCTGAAACAGACTCTGAAAGTAGAAATTGGGAGAGGAAAACAAAAATCAATCCCGCGTAATTTTCTACTTTTTTATATTTACTCCCTCACGCGGGAAAACAATAAAACGGAGAAGGAAAAAAACGTGTTTTTTTATGCATCTTTTCATGATTAATGAATGACAAAACAAAATAGAAAATTAATACAATCAATAGGCCTACTAGTACTAACATGTAGTAATAGTACAATTTATATATTTAAAAATTGTGTGCCAACATATAAATAAAACGATAAAGGCCAGAAACCTACATGCATAATATTTATGACAATTTTAGATAACTCAAGGCTGCGGGGGTGCTGCAGCACCCATAGATGGATGACAGATGATATGCATCTAAAAACCCCAATAAATTAAAAACATTTTTAAAAATTCCAGTAATATTTTAATATGAATAAATTCAATACATAAAGCAGCACTATTATACATTTTTCGCAATTTTATCACCCCTATTTGTCCAAAACATAGTTTAATGTTGTCTTCTAGTATTAAGATATCCTACCAGTGTACTCACTGCATGTATTTGATATCATGAAGGGTTTAGAGTCATCACCCATCCAACTAAAAGAAAGGAGCAACTTACCACAAATCTTCATTCCCAGTTTTCTTGTGCATCCATGAGCCACTCCACACCAGGCATCATAACCTGATTTTATTCAAGAAAAACAATCTATTAGATTGAAAACATTTAGATTTTTTTTAGTTGTTCAGGAACACCAGTGGGCAGCATCCTCCACTGGATGCCACCATTTTATCATCAGGCCTTTCAGATTAATTAGACATTGCAATTCATGGCAGGCCAGGCTGTGGATCTAATTGAGTGAAAAGATGCTGGTTAAAGTGTAGGTACAGACAGGCGCGAGGCGAGGCGGCTGGATGGTGACAGATATGGAGAATTACTGCCTTATCAAGAGCTTCCAGCCTGGGAGGCGGCGGGGGTCTCAGAAAAGGCTCAAAAATCTGGGAGAGGAAGGGGAGGAGGGGAGCAGTCCTATATTCCCACATCCCAGTTTAACCCTTGCCTTGGACCATTAAATGAATCATTGCTCAGATCATCTGAACAGATTTATTTTTTCTCTCCTCTGAAAAGGGTGAAAGCGGAGAGAACGGGAGGAAAAAAAAGCCAGACTTGTTTTTTTTAAGAGACTGTAATGCATATATTTCTAAAACAGGGCCTAATGGGATTTAATTATTGCTTTTAATCACATGACTGAGCCTGGAAATACGATTTGCTTTTCTATAAATAGGCCAAAACAGGATTTTATCTGCAAAGACAGAAA
Source organism: Millerichthys robustus (assembly GCA_034783495.1). Lineage (NCBI taxonomy): Eukaryota > Metazoa > Chordata > Actinopteri > Cyprinodontiformes > Rivulidae > Millerichthys > Millerichthys robustus. The sequence goes on from JAVKLF010000132.1 coordinate 8,914,789, forward strand.
TCATCTTGTGTGTTTTTCACCATTTTAAGACTTCTGATCTCAAAGGAGTGGGGGTGGGGGCAATGGCTTTTTTTCTTTGCATTTTACTATTTTAGTATTATTAGGGTCGTTTTTGTTCCCTGTTGACAAAATGAAGAGGGCGGGGGTACAGCACAGTGGACAGACTCCCGCCTGAAGCTCAGGAGTGCATTAGAGTCTATTTATTGTGGCTGAATTAACAGGCACTTTAGAGGCAATTTTCACTTTTCGGTACAGACATTTCACTCTGACGGAGAAGAGGAGAGAAGAAAATAGAAATAGAAACAAAGGCAATAATAATAATAATAATAATAATAATAATAATAATAATAATAATAATAATAATAATAATAATAATTTCTGATGCTCTACAGCCTGAGGCTTGTTCTCCTGCAGGTTTGACAGCATCGGTTCTGGTTCTGGGGGGCGGGAGGTGTCTGGATGCTGCGGACACCTCCCCCCTCCCCCTCCCATCGATGAAAAATGAATAATGGCGATGCCCACAAAGTAAATAGCTCGAGTGAATAGGAGCATTTTATCTGTGATGGACCTACTTGAGCCCGGCGGCCGTAAATTAGTCGAGTTGGGATCCGCTTCACCGCCAGCTGAGGAGGAGGTGGTGGTGCTGGTGAGGGTGGTGGGGGGTGCAGACGTCGCCATCACATCCAAAACCCTGAGCCAAAATCTTAAAAAAAAAAAGACTGGTCACCTTCTCCCGTTTTCCCCCTCCTTCTTCTCTTTTTTATTTTGTTTCTCTGCGCCCCAAATCTCACTTCAGGCTACCAAGAAAAGGAAAAAAAGAGGATTTTACTGACAGATGCGAAACAAAATAAATATGTTCAACTTGGAAACTCAGACCAGTAGAAGACAAGGACGCAGTCTGTCCTACAAGTTAAGCTCCAGATTTACGTGATGCATAAAAACTGAACGACCAACCTCCTCAGACATCATCTGAGCTTTTTACTCTCCTGGATGCTGCTCAGAAATGATGATGATTAATAGCCATATTATTAAAATAACATATTTTTTGTCTTTTGGAGCAAAAGCTCTAGATTCATAACAAAAAAAAATTAAACTGTAGACACAAAAACGCAAACTACAATTCAAATAAAAAGCTGCAAAGAGAAAATTTTTTTTCCCTATTAAAATAAATGAAACGGCCTAAATCAGTGATTTCACACACCTGATTGACAAGAATCAGATCAAGGCGATTTCCGGGCTAATCACCATGTCTTAGCCGCACAAAACACCCAAGGATTCTTTGGGAATGTACCTGACATTTATAGCATATTATCTCCCAGAGAGCTGCTATAAAAAGAACACCTGTTAGAGCATCCTCCACTAACAATAAGTTTATTTTACTTTTCAGTGCTTAGGCGCATAAATCCACGAGGCCACTCACCGCGATGAAGAGTTATCCAGGTGAAGCTATCCACAAAAAGACAAAGAAATAAATAAAAAAGGACAAAGTGAATTTATGAGCAGATTAAATCCTGAAGGATGCTCCGAGAAGAAGAGGAGGAGGAGAGACAAAAAAAACAGCTGAATTCTCCTTTAAATCCAACTCAAGGTCACCTTGTTGCTGAAGAAGTGATGTGCTGACAGGTAAATCAAGCCTCCTTGTTTAAAATCTTTTCAGTGTGTGTGTGTGTGCATCAGTGAGTCACGGTGTGTGTCTGTTTCCAGCAGCAGCAGCAGCAGCTCCGGGTGCAGCAGCAGCAGCAGGGCTGTCTGCAGGCTGCTGGCTGCGCGTTCGGCACCAAATGGCGCCGCTTGCGGCCCCAAAGTGCGACTTTTTTTTGGAGGGGTGAGTGTTGATGGTCTCCCCCAGCTGCGTTTGTAATCCTGCTCGTGAAGTTTGAAGCCGAGAGGAGGGAGGAGATGTGGTTTTGTTCTTGTGTGGTGGTGGGGGGAAGCAGGGGTGGAGAGATGAGAGAAAGCGACACAATCATGAGCCTAAATGCGCCTTTAATTGCTGCCATTTGTTTACTCCGCCCTCCCCGGTGTGCTGAGGGAATTCTTTTTTTTTCTGCTTTGTGAATTTAATTCAGCAACAACAACCTTCAAAATGATATAACAACCTCCTGTCACCAACATGCTTCCTTTTATTTATTTACAGGCTGACAGGTGTAGGAAGGTAAAGATGTAACCTGAGAAATGCTGTAAAGAATGAGTCCACAAGGTGGCAGTGGGAAACCGTGCAGGAGCAGAACACAAGTGGGCCACGAGCCACAGAAGACCTCACGGATCTAATTATAAACAGGCCTATTAATCTGGAGCACGTCAGCATCATACATGACACACACACACACACACACACACACACACACACACACACACACACACACACACACACACACACACACACACACAGGACACAGCCAATCACAGACAATGATCACACACTGTTTGGAACAGATTTGGTACCTCTGCTCTGCTCTGATGGATGTCACGAGGCTGATCAAAGGTCGAGCCGCATGTTGTGGATCAAACTGGGTTTATAAAGAACCTGCAGTGTTTTCAGCACCAGACAGCTTCATTACAGAGGTTCTGAGCAGGACGAACAGAACTATTTATCCTGCTGATTTCCTCCTTTTATTATTTTCTTATGCTAAATTCTATGACGTGTATCCACACAACTCCTTAAGTTTCAAAGCTTTTTGTATCGCAACGGCTAAGTGACCTCAATGAATAAACAAATAGCTAAACAACAACATTCGGCTGAAAAATGATCCAATACTGCAGCCCAAGTGCAAATGTCGGGAGAAAATCGACCAGAGCCACTTTAAAGGGTTACAAAAAACAAACAAGCAAAAAAATAAACTAATTTCGTGGAAACGAAAAATAAAGAAATGCACAAATTGTTCAGCTTTTTAACCTGCCATGATTTGTTGCAGCACAACCAGGGAAAATATGGTATAGAAACAAGTTAAAGACGCTTGATTTAGGATAACCTAATGAGTTAAAAATAAAACAAATATTTAAAACTCAAAGAAAGAGGAACTGGGGTTTTTTTGGAAAAAATTTTTGCAGCGTCAGTTCTATGAAACTGTCCACAAGAGGGCGTAATGGCACAAAGTTCTCAATGTAACAGCAAACAAAATAAAAACTTAAACTCAGACAAATTGTTTGCCATCAGTCTGATATTAATTACAAATAGCCTTTCCTAAAATAAATCAGAAAATTTGAACTGAAACTCCTGCTGGGAATGGCAGCATTGTGATGTTTGATGATTAAGGTTGAACAGTGTTAAAAACCTTTATTCAATTTAATTAAAGCAGGTGAAGAAAATAGGTGCAAAAATAACTTTTGGGTTGCAGCCAGAATTTTAGAAGTCCTCAAATAAAAAGACAAAGTTTTTGCTGACTTCACCAAAAACAAAATTTGTCAAATACCTTATGTTTTATATTTGCTAAATATAAAGAGTTAGCTGTTAATTAATAGCATAACAGTATTCTGCTAATTAGACAAGAACTAATATGTTATATATTCAGTTTCTTTATTGGACCAACTTACATTTTTGACTTCAAAAAGATTAAGATCCACCTAACCCTCCATTCATCCGTTTAAAGTTTAAATAAAACAAGACCAAGAACAGACCACAAATCAAGTTTAAACCATGATTGCTCAAGGAAATAAAACATGTTCACACAGTTTCTGGTTCCAATAGTAACTCTGTATTTTTTAAACATCTATAAACTAAGCAGTAGTTTAAAAAAATACTTATCTGCATCTAAACATATTTATATAATCAACAAAGAAAGTCGTGAGGGAAGGAGAAGCCAGTTATAAAAAGAAACTGACATGTTTTAATTACATTTTAATCACTGCACTGATGTATAAAACATGAAGCCCAGCGTGAGACCGACTCCGTCTGACCCCTTACTCCTGAATTTCCATTCAAGACTTCTCCGCCATTTTAATCAGAACCGGCATGAAAATTCTTCTTTATCTCAACACTTTTATACGTCTGGATATGAGGAGTCAAATCAGAATCCAATTTACCCATTTTTCATGGTTTAAACACCAATTACCATATTTCCTTGAGAGCCAATTAATGTGGACAAAAGTACAATCCTTTAATTTTCTCATAAAAATGTAAATGGATAAAAATGATGAGTAACAATCAGAGGAATTAGTTAACACTGGAACAAGAAACCTTGAAAATGTGAAGCAATGACACTGTTTTTAAGTAAAGAGTGGGGGGTGTTTCATTTCTGATTTGCTCTTTAAATTTACAGATTGGATGAGCTGCATTAGGTCACCTCTCAGCTCAGGACACAGGATCACCTCTCAGCGTGAGGTCTGTCTGGATGGAGTTTGCATGTTCTCCCTGTGCACATGTGGGTTTCTCTGGGCTCTCCAGTTTCCTTCCACAGACCAAAGCCATGCAGGTTCATTTATAACTCTAAATTGAGCAGTATGTGACATCATGAATGGTTGTCTGTGACATTTGTCACGTTGTGGCCCTGTGACGGACTTGTGACCTGTTCGCTCACAAACTTATTAAAAACAAAAACAGGTAAAGCTCAAATTTATTTTATAACATCAAAGCTATCCTGTTTCTAACACCTAAGAGATGCTCACATTTTCCAAACTTTGAGTTGTTCTCACCTTCTAACCTTCCACACCTTATCATTTTTGCTTATTCTTTTTGTTCACAGCAAATTTGAGCAGTTACTGTGTTAATGAGTGGGTTTCTTAGAGCATGTCCTAACTGTACCTAACAGTGTTCACTCGGTACCTCGCCTGATAAAGTCATGTGGAGCCTCAAAATCTTGTCCCAGAACTTAATAGCTGAACGTCATGAGGACTTCCTCCATACAGTGGGGCATGCATTTGATGGGTGTGTGTTATGCAATTTGGGATAAAAGACTTACCCTTTCAGATGTGTCCACTGGTCAATGATGCCCCCTTGGAGCAAATGTTTGAGCTCTGTCCAAAAAAAATGTTAAAAAACAAACAAAACTTCTGCTCTGAAGATAAATCCGTTTCACTTTCCATCAAGGAAGCTTTCTCAACTCAGAATGTCTGGAGCAGTGTGGAGTGCTAAGTTTTATACATCTGCATGAGAGGCCTCGTCAGTCACATGCAGATTAGACTGAAACTACTCACCCCTCACAGCGGGGGGTTGTTAGGCTCTCTGTTTGCCTGGCTCACAGGAGACATGTTTCGGTCACATGCGCGATGTGAATTGGGGTAAAATTTGAATAAGAATCAAATCTAATGCTGTGTCGTAAGTTTTCGAAAGCTTTAAGTTGTTTTTTTCCTCATTTGATATAAATGTCTTCCTTCATCCCCCTCTCAAAGCATCTGTCTTCTCTGTCCAAACTGTAAAAAATCTTGGTCCGCACAAGCGTGTCCCTCTGTTTGAGGCTCCTGTTTGGTTAAACATGTACTGGGGAATGTACTTGGGGAAGGAACTGAAACACGTCGCAGACGATCTCCAAACCTGTGGGTATCCTAACTGGACCTTTGTGAATTTAGCAAAGAAATCCAAATAAAACGTGCTGCAGAACAGAACAGAACAGGGAGAAGAGCAAAAAAACAAACCATCGTACCCCATGTTGCCGGAGTATCTGAAAAACTCTACATTTTAGACCCAACAGGACCCTCAGACAGAGGCTGATCCATTTCAAGGACAGAACCCCCAAACCCAAGCTGAATGATGGGGTCTCTGCATTTCAGTGAAGGGAGGAATATCCAGACTTTTATATTGGAAAAACTAAACAACCTCTTCACTAACGCATGGCTCAACACAGGAGAGCTACCTCTTTAGGACAAGACTCAATAATCCACTTACATCTCAAAGATAAAACCACTTTTTTGAAGACCAAATATGTTCATTTTGAAGGAAGCCATTTATATCAAACAAGTAGCTCCAGTTTAACCATTAAGTGAATCTCAGCACTAGCTTCATCCTCATTAATGAAAGTCACGTCTCCATTAATTGCATTAATCTGCAGTGCTTTAATTAGGTCCAGTCTTCACTATATAGAATGATTTTGGAACTTTTTGTTTTGATTTGCTACTCATGTTATAGCTCGTATCAATCACAGGTAGGCTACCTTTTTTGTCACAAACTTTGGGTTTTGTCAGTGGGCATTGTCCAAAATGTTGCCTGAAGACACTTTCTGGGTACAAAGGCTCTACCGTTTACAGTTAATTTCAGGACCTGGAATTTTCCATGTGGTTCTTCAGTGTTACATTTTGATGCATGTGACTTTTTAGAAAAAAGTTGCAGCAACCTGCCTAACATCATTAACACACAGTACTATCAACCCATGATCAATGATTCACTCACTACAACCACAGGTGATTTGCATGGTTTGGCTAAATGCCCGTTTCTCTTGTTGTTATCACAGTTTACCTGAACAGTTCTTAAAAAAACAAAAAAAAAACATTAGCAAAGTGTTTATCTGATCCACATCCGACGCAAAGACTTTACTCTTTGTAACTTGCCTCTTTAGAATAAACACGAAGTGGAGGTCCATGTGCTTGAGCTGTTTGTGTCCCTTGTTTTTTCCACAGAAATGCAGATTTGCTGCAGCCTGTACATGTGCAAGTGGGACTGTATTCAAAACTGAGAGCAATGTAGAGATTTTCAACTGTGTCCACTTGGCAACAGAGACATATTGGTGTGAAATTTCAATAGCTGGTTGCAAAAATTGTCTCATCACCCCAACACAGTGAGTTTGTTCCTACCATTGTTCCTAGCATGTGGAACAGCTGCTGTCCTTCTGAGCCTTAGCGATGTAAAAAAATAAATAAAGTGCACATAATCTTGCCTTCAGCCATTTGTCTCCTCAAGCTTTTATGACAATCGTGTAATTGTCAAATATTTGTTGCCATCTTGTAAATGGTGTTGCAGGCTCACCGCTCACCGTTGCAGGAAAGGCAGTAGTCCTGTTACTGCTAATCCTTTTTGCCAATTTTGTGTCAGTTGAAATGGAGGTTGTTGTTTTGTTTTTTTAAAATCACCGGCCATGTTTTTTCTGTTTTGTTGACATGTAACTATAGGAAGTAGTTTTCACATCACTCCACAAAGTAATCCACTACGGACCTGATGAGCCCATTTTTTGAGCCCATGAGCTCCACCCAATAGCGGACAAATTAAAACACGGGGCGAGGCGTGAACCTGTTAATGACAGCAGCTTCCAGAAAGCAACAATATTTCCCATGAGTTCTTTGGGCCTTCATGTTAAAAACTCCCAATATCACCAAACCAGCGTCAAGTTGGGACTAAATCTCTGCAGCAGATGCACTTTCTAAAATTAAGATACAAACAACAACAAAATCCAACCTGAGCGTCACAATATACAATGTTTAAGTGATATTTCCCATCACTAAATTATACATTCCTCCCAACACTTTATAAAACACTCACACACATATATGCATCCAATATGAGCATATAATTAAGCAGCAAAAGTTATTCATCTAAATAAATCTTTTTTTAATCAATTATTTTAAAAGGTCCTGTTTTTATTTACTGCTGGTAAAAAAAAAAACTTTATCTAAACCATATAGTATTATAAAATTTAGTTTAATGAGTAGCTTTAGTAAGAAGCAAATATTGCTTTCACGTTTGGGCTAGTTGTTAGTATTTATTTTTGAGTTGATCATTTTGACATTTTGCAATATAAGACAGTATCCGTGTCTACATCTATACAATATGTTTTGCATTTTTACTAATAGTTTTGTAAATACTCAATCACTTAACAAACACTTCCGAAACACCAAATAACAAACTTCTCACAGTCGGTGCAAACTGTTAAATGTTGCTAGTCTGTCCGCATACAAAATATGTTTGACAAGACATTAAGATTTAAAAAACTGTTCATTTTAGATGTTTTTTTTTTTTCATTCTTAGAGTTTTTTTGAATAATCACAGACTTCAGAATGATTTTGGTCCAATGAGCCATTGCAGTGTACAAAAGGGGGCGCTGTTAAGGAAGAAAGCTGAATGACATCCTGACAGTTTTCATTGATCCCACATGAGACAGATGTGACAACAGAGTGACTGCAGGTTTTACTTACTGAGTGACTGAAGTGGACAGATGAATCATCGTATCGCCGCTCAGATCGAACCGGCACCGAGCACTTCATCACGTCTTCCACGGCGCTGATGAGTATCAGAAAGGGAAGAGCTTTGAAATGAGAATAATTGAATTTATTTCTGAATAGGATTGTGTGGGGAAAAAGTGGTTGGAGGAAGTCAACGTGTAACAGTAGAAGTGGTCAGAAAGTTGGAGCAAACAGGAGAGGCACATGGAATTTTGAATAAAACCTGCATCAAACTTTTGTTAAAGCTCTGAATTTGTCACAAACATAAACACCTCGCCTCCACTGATAGTTCAGAACAGTTTTTTTATGAGTTTGGGGGTATCCTCTCTGTCTGTTTTGTCACTGCAAAGGACAATAAAGACAAACTAAACAAACAAAAACATTTGCACTGTTGAGCGGTTTCAACATGAGCAGAAAAATGAACAATCATTTGGATTTATTTAAGTCATGCCTCTAAAAAAAAGGAAAAGTTCATTGCAAGACATGATGTTGAATCTAATAATTCAGGACAAATAATAAACTTTTGAGGTGTTCAAATCTGTGGATGGAGGCAAGTTTGTCATATTTAACCAAATCAGGTATTGCTCATATTCTAAATATTATTTTTATCATTTGCCACATATTGCTGCTGAATTTGTTAATTCATTTCCAAAGACTACAGAAATTATTCAAATACACTCCTTGTCAGTTTGTATTTTGCTTTAAATACAAAACTAGTGCTCAGATTAGATTAAACAGTTCAGATTAACCAGAATAGTAAGACTTGTACTTTTATTAAAGAAAATAGCTTTTTTCAGATTCCAAACTGAAAGAATTACTGAAAACACTTTATTTTCAATTTTACCCAATGATCTAAAATAAAACATTTAAAAGGAATCGCTGAATTTTTCTAGACGCTGAACCTCACCAGCAACAATTTACAGAACTTGCGTACATTTCTTCAAATAAAATTGAAAAGAAAAGAGATAAAAACCTGATCTCCTCAGAGGTGAGGAGGGAACACAGAATGAATTCTTCTCAGATCTGAAAAATGTTATACCTTTTATTCTCACACAGTATTTGGGTCATGTCAACAATAGCAGATCTTTTCAAGAGCATGCCTTTTTTAAACAAACAAACAAACAAACAAACAAACAAACAAACAACACCCCCATATGGAGCAAGAAACGGACACTTTCATTCAACAAAAGCTATTAAATATCATTTACAGAGGAGTGTAATCTTCCACCGAAGACATGAATCAAAA
>JAVKLF010000132.1:8924219-8939724 GCA_034783495.1 Millerichthys robustus
GACACTTTCATTCAACAAAAGCTATTAAATATCATTTACAGAGGAGTGTAATCTTCCACCGAAGACATGAATCAAAAACACAAGTTGAACACTCGTCTGCCTTGATATGATTATAGACAGTGAATCCAAACTTATGAGCTTTCCATTGGTCCCAACGTGAACTCGTTAGTAAACTTTATATTTACACAGAAATGTGCTACAGACCAGCAAAACTACTGTCGGGATGGAAAGAATTAGAAGAAACTGCAGCTTATTGCGCACTTTAACTAGGACTGTATTGCACTAAATGTTATTGAATGTGTACAGTTTCAGGTGAGAGCAAGAGGTGTTACAACATGCTCCTCGTGTCCTCTCTCTTCACGTGGTCCAGCGTCTTGTCGTGGCACTTGCTCTTTTTGTTTTGATGCGTTTTGACATGTTTGGCCAAGTGGTCACTCCTCATGAACCTCTTGCAGCAGTCCGGACAAACAAAGCGCTTCTCCCCCGTGTGAGTCCTCAGGTGTCTCTGCAGCTCGTCCGACCGGGTGAAACTTTTGCCGCAGAACAGCCAGTTGCACACGAACGGCCGCTCCCCGGAGTGCCACCTCAGGTGCGCCTTCAGGTGCGACGTCTTGCCGTACACCTTCCCGCAGCCCGGGATGTGGCAAATGTGCTGCTTCTTCTTGCCCGGCTCGTCGCTGGAGGTGGAGGACTGGCAGTTCGGACACCGGCACCGCCTGCACCTGCGCGCGGTCGCCAGCGGGGACTTGGTGTGCAGCAGGGCGGCGATTTGCGTCTGGTACTGCGCGAAGTCCGAGTGGCCCAGGACCAAGCTCCTCTGCAGCTGGAAGCGGTGGGGACCCAGCGTGGAAGAGTGACCCACGTGATGGTTGCCCTGCTGGAGGCTCCACCACGGAATCTCCTCCCCTGCGTTCGGGGACAACTGTCTCTGCTGCTGGTGGACAAGTCCGGAGGGGCCCGCCACAAAGCTCGGCATGGCGGGCGGGATGGGAGTCGGTGCTGCGTAACTGACAGCCGGGACGTAGGTTGGAGGACAGGTAGACTGCATGGAGCAAGGTAACATCTTGACGGGGGAGAAGTCATAGGGGTAGGAGGGGTCCGCCGGAGGGGTGAGGGGCAGCTCGTGGTGGGAGCTGAAGGAGCTCTGGATGTGCGCAGACAGCTGAGGCTTGGAGGATAGTCCGAACGTGGCGTTGGTGGCCAGGCTGCTTTGGTGGCTCCCGTCATTAGTCCACGGGTGGAACAAACGCGAAGGGGAGCCCAGAGTGGGGTCGTATGGGACTTGGAGGAAGTCTGGAGGGTTGGATCCCGGGTGATGCCCGATCCGGTTACAAGTTGCAGCCAGGAGAGCCAGCGGAGAGTGCTTACAGTTCTCTGGAGACGAGTTGGGAGTGCGGTCCTGGAGAGCAGAGAACACATTAAAAAATCACCATTTGACTCATTTAAACACTTCAAAAAAATAAGACCAAACTAAAACTATTCATTTTTGCATCCAATCTATGTTAAATAAGCCAAAAAAATAGCACAAATGTGCCATGAAAGTTGGTGAAGTTCTTGAGAGAAGCGCGCAAAGAATCGATTAAACTAAAGTTCTCTGCACCAAACACGCGCCGAAATGGAAATAAATTAGCGCGTTTTGAAGTTAATAAAGTGCTCAAAACTTGCGCACAAACCTGGAGAAAAGCGTGCAGTGTTTCATTCCGCAGAACAGCCACCGCTGCCATGATGAACGTCCTCCTCCTCACAGTGTTTGTTTAAAATAAACAACTAATAATAACAACAAATATTTGGAGTGAAAAATGTGCATTCGGAGTAAAAAAAATAGATTGTCGAGCAGGCTCTCCAGTGCTTCCTCTCCCCGATATATCCTCGGTGTATCTGAAGAGTGAGGGATCACTTCTTAGAATTTGATAAGGACTTTGGTGGGCCGCCAGCCAGTCAGAAATAAGATTTATTACTTTGAAGTTTGCCGCTGCCCAATCATCAAAGAATAGCGGCTCTTTGAGAGGGGAAAGCAAATCCTTTGAATCCACAAAGCTCCTATGGTGTGTTTGTTGGTCTGGATAAAGGAGCTGATTATTAGGGGGGTTGGGAAGGGAGGAGATAAAGGCGGGACAATTAATGAAGTAATCACTATGTGGGAAATGTATATACACAAATAATTGGATTTTCTCGATCAAAGACCTCCGTGCCGCCTGGAGACCCCGGTATTGGATGCTGTAGTCATCTGATCCTCTTTTTGTAATTAAGGATTTGTAGCAGAACCTTATGTGACAATGTGACATTGTTATCTCTGGAGATCTCCAAGAGGCTGTTTGATGGGGAGAGAGGAGACCAAACCAAGTGACTCAACACAAAGTTCTCATCTCTGAAGAATCTGTGCCTCTTTTACATTTCTAATTTGAATTGAAATTTGGCTTTGTTGTGCCTTTGAACTACAGCTTGGCATTAAACACTTAATTATACCAACGTTGAATTATTTAAATACTTATTTTTCTCCCCATCTTCAACCATTTCAATCAGTTGTTTTATCAGAAGCTCGCTCTTTCCTCTCCTTTAGGCAATAAAATTGGCTCTGGCAGTTAACGAACCTGCAAGAAAACTCTTAAACCCTTTACATCTTTTAAAGGTAGATTACTCATTGTAAACTATAAAATAAAACATAAAACAAAAGTTGTTCTGAGCTATATCAGATGGAGCAGTTTGAAGGAGTTTACTTTTTCAGATATATTAATGAGCAATTCTGAAATGCAGGTATGCATTTAACGTAAACAAAGCACTTTTGTCTGCAAACTTTAGCCAACAAATCTGCGTGTTAAAAAGCATCAATATATCAAAATTGTCAAACATCTCAGCTCTTTCATGAATGTCTTCATTGTTGACATATTTTCAATCACTTCAGCTGTTTTCAGAGGTAAACAAACACACCTGACAGTCACAAATTTTGCTTATAAATTTCTAATTGAAAAACACATAAGCTAAAAAAAAAGTGTTGTCTCTTTTCTTACTTTACTTTTTTTTTGGACCAGTCTTCATGACATTGCAAAAAGTACATTTTATATACTGTAAAACTTAAAACAGTATTCTGTAAATGGTACCTGGGCTTTTTATATCTCAATTAAGAAGCCTTAAAATGACAGAAAAAGATCTTATGAAGCATCACATCCAAATAAAGCTGATGTAAGTGAACTATAGCAATGCTGAAATAATGTTTCAGAGCGTTTAATGAAGCCAAAACTATGCATATTTCAGAAGATAACATCCCAAACTTTTTTTTTTTATTATTTTGGCAGAAATGAAAAAGTTGCAGTTCAGCTCTGTGATCTTTATCTGGCTTCCCTGCAGAAACAATCACTGTCCTCCCAACTATAGTTTGGAGCGGCAGATTTTGAATTAGATCTGTTCCTTTGAAGGGATTAATGTTCCCAGTCCTCTCCCACGGCTTTAGTCATGAGGAAAAAGGGGGAGTCCTGCTGGGCTGAACTGGAGCCATGTTAAAACTACAACACTGGCTGTGGGAGAGATGTAGTCACATCCCAAAAAATAAATAAACACACAAAATAACCAAACTGCAGATTAACCTTGTTTACATCAAGTTATGGCAGCCGTAGTGATGGATTTTGTCTTTAAAAAAAGTGTAGAAAATTCAGCAAACATAAAGATTCCTGTTTGCAGAATGCTTCTTTTAAATCATTAATAATTTTTAGTTTTGTGCATAGAAGTAAAAAATAAATCTAAATTAAATAAATGAGTGTAAGTTGATTTATTTCTTTCTGCACATACCATTATTTGCAAATGTAATACTAAATACCTCTTTCATGCTATCTTCTCAAAAGTTGCATTTTAGTAATTATAATAATAATAATAATTTGACCCACAATGACTCAAAAGAGCTAAAAGTTACTATTTACAATATTGAGACATCACATAAACGTTTTGGGGGTCTTCATGCTGTGGAGAAGTCCATTCACTAAATTGTTTGTGCTTTGACATATGTTTATAATAGATTGTTTTAGTGTATTGATGAGTGTTAGAGTTTTAAAGAAAGTGAGCCTAAAATTACAAAAAAAAAAGTTTGCACAAAGTTCACTTGACCTATTTCTGCATTGTTTTTGGCATATTTCTAAAGCAGTACAATTAGTTAAAGTTCTCAAAAGGCATAAGTCCCTGCAGAATAAAAAGGGGGAGGATCCTCCATAAAGAGGGCGGCTCCACCATGAATTAATGCGATTGGCCCATTTTGACCAGTTAAGGAGGAACCTAAAGAAAGCAAGCTATAGATAAATAGATTTTATTATCCATACTCTGACATTTATTTAAGAAGGCTTTAATAAAAGTGACTTATTTTTTAAATTAAGTTAGACTAACAGTAAATGTGGAAATCTTCTGGTTATTTTTTTCCAACATTAATAAGGCCTAGCAAAAATAAAGCTTCCTATTTTGGAACACCTACTTCCTGTATGTTAGAGTCTTCAGGTGCAATGAGCTTCAGTGATTGCCCTTAACTTGACACCTGTGAAGGACATCACCGTCATCATGCCAGAGTACAAATGTGTCTTGTTTTTAACCTCAGTAACTGTTTTAGTTCATTAAGGCTCTTATTTTTCTTATAAAACACCGCAGTTTTCACTTCATGTTCCGGATCAACATCTGGGTCCAGTTTTAACGTGAGCTGTACTTTTCTGGTATCCAAGTAGTCAGATTCTGAAACAGAGGCTGTCAACACCAAAAAACTGGAATCCAGCTTTTAGTAATACTGACAGCCTCAAATAAATACTTTCTTTTTTTGACATTTTTTACTTGGAATTTGTACTAGTGCAGAAAAGTCTGTTTTTTTATTTTGTTGTTGAAATGCCAGGTAAATGTCTTGTGCTCTAATCTGCTCTTTCATGTTAAACCAGCAAACTGTGAAAGCGGAAGGTGGATCCGCTCAAAAAAAAAAAAAAAATCCTCAACAGCAGTAATAATTTACAAACATTAGAATTGCAAAATAAATTCATGATTTAGTGCGGGTGTCTGCAACAATTAGATGTACATGCAGGCTGACGTGACAAACTCGTGTCTGCAAACTAAGTGATTTATTTTAGCCATCAGCAACAAAAATATAGATATTACTCTTGCAGATGCTCAGCTGAGGCTTAAATTCAAGCTCCTATTTTTTTGTGCATCTCAAAAGGACCCCAGCTGAGCAATGGATTTAACCGAGCAGGACTTTGATACAGTTTGTTAGAAATTCGTGGCTTTGGGCTCGACACAAAGTCTAGTCCTCAAATTAGTTCACTTGCTTCCGAAATTGACCATCTTATGGCCAAAGCTTCAAGACATTTAGCATCAACACAGCAGTGGTTTGTTCTAAATAAAAGGGTTCCTGCAGCATTTTATAATAAAGACGACGCTCCCACAGCTGGAGTTTTCGACCTAAAGATTTAAATAGGTGAGCTCTCTCTTTTCTGTATTTCACATGATTCTTAGGTAAATGAAATGAGTTGGACTCATCTTTTAGCACACGCAAGCAACCTGTCCTACTTTCATTTCATGCTCATAATGACAGCCAAACTGCTAAAAGTATTGCTTTCATAGCAAATTGCTTACTGTGTATAAACAAAGAAGATTCTGTTGAGCAAATAATAATTTTTTTCAGCACGTTTATTTGACTCATATAAAACAGCAGTTTGCTACAAATAAATATACAGTTACATAGACGTGTGGTTTCCAGATGCGGTTTGGTTCTGTGCAAAAAGGGGAAGAAGGCAACCTGGAAAAAAGAACAAAAACGATATTCCACACATGGTAAAATATTAGCATCAAAATAACACAAGATAGATGGTTCGCACTTATGTTCAGGATATCAGGACGTCAGAATGCATGATCTGAGCAGACTGACAGTGAGGACTGGGGGTCTGACAGAGTCGTGGAGCAACGCTACAACAGCGTGAGTTTTATTATTTTTTTAACTTTCTGTATTCTCCGGACAGTTGGAGAAAAAAAAAAAAAAGCAGGTTCCACATCTGTCTCATACAAGATATTTCAGAGCCTTTGGACGGGGGGTGCATGTGTGAGAGTGAGTGTGTGGGAGAGACAGATGGGGGAGAAGGGGAAAAGAGATGCTCGAGGCTACTGGGTACTTGAGCCGCTGTAATGGTGTCTCGTATGTGAAAACATCTGTGAATTTCCTCAGTGATCTACAACAAAGTATAACTCAGAGCAGTCACTCAGCAGACCTTTGAAGTTGCTGTCTGACAGAAAGCTGCCATTGTTCGCAGCCCCCAACACACAGAAACTCCAACTTTGGTCTCACTAATTTTCCCTGCAACGCGATACAACTCTCCCTCCTTCGCCTCCCCCACCCCAAGCTCTTTCCTCCAAAATCGATGAAGGCAGCGATCTCTGCACAGTCAAGAGCAAACAGCGACGACTTGGCGATGTGCAGGGTTGGCCCTAGGTCACGTAAGGCGGGGCAGGTCATTTTACCTCCTCTCAGCCCACCCTGGATGCGTTAATCCAACCTTAAAGAGGAAAACTCTGCCCCCTCTGTGATGATACACAAGGTGCCTGCCTGCAGTGCTCTCTCAGGAGAAATTAGGATAAAAAGACATCACCTTCGAACTGAGACGTCATGGAGAAAACAGCCCTCAGACATTCAACTGATGTCAGTATTTAGGAGCGACTATAAGGATACATTTATTACACATACAACTTCAAAAATGTGTTTACTCTGTTGGAAATGCTTTGGTTATGTTGCTTCTCCAGAGTGCTTTGGCGAAAAGTCTTATTTATAGACTTCATAAGGCTTTTAGTTAGTGTTACAGCAAGGGGCTTTAAGAAAATATTTTTCATCTGTGGCCAGTTCTGCACATTAGATTATTGACTCACGTTATGAAGACTTATAGAGGAGAAACAGATGCACATGTGTAAAAATATAAGATTTCTTTTCTACTGTGTTATCATTCAAACATTTATTGTACATTATGCTTACTAATTAATCTACATGACAAAATAACATCTTATAGATCTGAATTATTGAGTTATATTAACTTTCACA
The DNA here is from genome assembly GCA_034783495.1 of Millerichthys robustus. Classification (NCBI taxonomy): domain Eukaryota; kingdom Metazoa; phylum Chordata; class Actinopteri; order Cyprinodontiformes; family Rivulidae; genus Millerichthys; species Millerichthys robustus. Next base: position 8,931,262 of record JAVKLF010000132.1, read on the forward strand.
CAGTTAAAATCCCATTTAAAGCTACTATGTATGTTGTGTAAATTACCAAGTTTTGCGCCCACATTTAACTTTGTTTTTACAAAGACGTATGTCTAGAGGACTGTGGTTTGCTGGATTTCAGATACTAGCAGCCAAAAATGGATCAAAACATGCTTGCAAAAAGAAAAACTAGAATAAAAATTACCTGCTTGTTTACACGGAGGGGGGACTTTAAACCAAACAGCCAAAAGAAAAAGCTGGCTGTGTTCTGGCTTCAGCTTCCTGGTACCAGACCGAGGTCTACTTTAAAACCAGTTTTTCGGTTTGACCTCAATCAAAAGGAAGTTCTGTTGAGCACCAGGTGAACCTTCCTGTTCTCTCCTGGCAGTGACCAAAAAAGCGACAAGCTGTCCACAATGCATCCCAAACTAAACAAGGCCGTGGTAATTCTCACACTGTTAGCAATCCAGAGTTTATTCAAAGGCAGCTGGTCCCACCATCTGGGCAAAGCAGAAACAGGTTACACGTTTGGCCATGCCAAGTCTGACGGTGCTCCACTCTGTCTTCAGACCGAGAGAGGCTCATTTCAATTTCACGCTCTGATTTGTCAACTGTTATTCCAACACCGGAGGCACCAAGAAAGCTGTAAGTCAATAAATTACATACGGGATAACAAGGTTCCTAAGTTGTTTCTGTTGTTCTGTGTGAACTCTTTTCTCCTTCTGTACAGTGGGAGGAAACTGGTTACAGATCTGTTTTACGGATGAAAAGGAGGCTTTCATTTGGACAATAGCGTTTGGTCACCTTTAAGACCAGCAGTCAGGAACAAACTCTTCTGCCTGCCTGCGTACATTTTACGTCCATGCAAATTTGAACAACAAAACAAGTGTATATAGTGTGGCCTCAATAAACTGCAGGTGAGAGAAAGCTGAAACAAAAGCCACTGTAACCCTAATGGCATGTCTCGTCATTAGGAGAGCTTTGATGTATGTACTCAACGGACTCTTTTATCTCTTTCTTCCTCTCTGCCTCTTGCTCTTTGTGTCTCAACCAGGCTCAACCAGTTTCTTTATTAATGCCGTCTTTAGGGAGCATTTCCTTTGCTCAATGCCTTCAACGTAACGCCTGACATCTGATTTGTGCTCATGTACGTTACTCTCTTCAATCATTAGCAAGCAAAGAGCATCACATTGTTGAGTTTGTAGCTATTTTGGGTGCACATTCATCCCTTCTAATTGAGGTTGGGGGGTGGAGAAGATTATAAAACAAGCCTCTGTGTTAATTCTTTACATGAGAACTATGCAACCATAAAACAGTGAGTGAAATCGGTCACATCTGGGTATGAAAAGCATGTAAACTGCAGTAAAGCAGCATTGGAGAAGGCTGCACGTAAAATGTTGCATAGAAACTCTCCCTTTGAACTCAAAGTATATAGAAACAGGACAATGTTGGCCTAATCGAGCTCTCTCTTTGAAGTGAGACATCACTATTAGGTGAAAGGTAAGGGCGCTTCTTTAGAAAATAAAAGCTTTTCATCATTTGTGGAGGCTGCAGCTTGAGCAATTTTCATAAATGTGGTTTAAAACTCTGGTTTGGATGCACTGTTAATGAACGTGCAGCTCGTGAAGTAAAGAGCTAAAAATGGCATTAAAAACACAAACAAAAAAAAACCCCACACCACCGCATTAAAGGAGTCCCTCTCTCGTGCACCAGATGTTGTCAGCTTTAACAAGAGTAAAAACAAGCGAGCTGGATTAAAAAAAAAACATTTTAGAGAAAACACCGGTGTCAGGCCCCAGGATGATGATTTGAAACTGTGCCTGTCCCCCCTGCAACCAGCTGCCGACCTTTAAAACGCCCAGGAGCTTCTGTTCATCCGGTCAGGAACGTCTTTCATCAGAATGATGTCAGCATTTCATAACATTTGCCTCCTGCAACACATAATCAACCATCCAAGGCAATTACATACACACCTCTGCTCACCTCCTCTCATATGCTAAAGCAGGCAATCAGCCAGGGAGTTAATTTAGCTGAGAAAAACAGGGAGAGAAACACCCTCTCTGGCACCATTTGTCACCACAGTCCAACCTTGTTATTCAAACTCGTGAGCCTGTTTGAAATTCCTCTCTGTGGTAAAACAGGGCCAAAATAATCAAGGGAGCGTGATCGCACTTAATTGATTCAGTGTACTTTTAAGATGCACTACGGGGTGCTGTGGTGACCTATTTCAGACTGCTCTTCAGAGGAACCAAATATCCCAGCAAGGGAGTAACGCACAATGAGGATTTTAATTATTCTAAGATCTGTAGCCGCGACCGGAGGTGAAATATATCCGAACTAACTGTGACACCACATTATAACACTGCCAGTGGTCTGGCATACAACTTTTTGAATTCTCTCAGACCTAAATATGACAATAAACCACACAGACATGAGCTTAACTACGCAAATTAAATTTTTTAAAAAGGACAACAATCTCACTTTTCGAACAATAATGTTTTAAAATGTCAATTATAACCATATAAATATTTTGTTTGAAATCTTGTAATAGTCACTAAGGACTGTATTTGTAACTGTAATAAAGAAAGATTTACAAATACATCATAAAAGCTGTTTTTATAATGTATCAACACTTTGGACAGAGTTAGAAATTCTTTTCACACCTATAACATGTTTTATACTTGTTCAATAAAGACTCACTTGAAAGCTGATCATTTTGTGAAATGCACTGAATCCTCAGCATCAGCATCTCAGGGTCAGGGATGCTGCTGTTTCATTGGCTGTCACTTGTCAAAGCTATTCAGCATATTTGTCGGTATTGAATACTATGTAAATAACCAATCTGAACAAAATTAAACTATTTTTCCAAACTGAGCTCAAAGAGCGATCTACAACAGGTAAGATTTCTATTGTTTATTACTTTTTACCCAATTCTACTTCAATAACTATCACTTTAATCATGAGGAATAAAGAAAAGCACATTTTTTCAACTTAATTCTGCTGCAGAAACATTTTTATTATAGAACATAGCACCTATTAGAACAATTTAAGAGTGTAATGTAAAAATGAGTTGTCTGTAAGACCAACTGTACATTTCTGCTGCTCTAGGCCTAATTATTCTTTTTTAGTGCAGTACTTTTACTTAATTTTAATACCTGATTTCTCCTTCTACTAATGTGAGGAATTTGTTTTAATTATAGGAAATGTGTAACACAGTTTCTAACTTTCTGAATTACCTCTGTGATAATTATGGCTTCTCAAAACAACAAACAGCAAAACTTATGGTTGCAAAATTACAGGGTTAAAACCACAAAACTGGTGGAGTCACAACCATCTACCATTTAAATTTTTACTTACAAAAAACCCCCACTTCAACTGCTTAAAACGTTGCACTTAACCTGATAAAAATAGAAAAAACTCTGATATAGATAGCCAGGAAAGTCTCAACCTGAGTCCGACCCAAACTCTTGGATTTGATGAACACTTTGGGCCTCTTTAAACCCACCAGGATGCCTGTGAATCTAACCTAAGTGAAGCCGGTCTCGCTATCAAGGCACAGCTCTAATGTTTTTCCCGCTGAGCATAAGGAGGCTGAGATCCTCACTCATACCACCCTACTCTTCCTATTAAGATCAAAATCTCCTCTCAGGCCCTCGGGTGTCAACAAAGGGAGATGCAGTAAATGATATGCAAATTGAAAAGAAGAAGCAGGAAAAAAAAGAGCTCTACAAATCAACTCGCCAGCCCTGCATTTCCGACACTTTCACATCTTAAAAGAAGATTTCTGTATTTAGGGTGAAACTCAAAGTGCAGTCTAAAGCTCAACCTCTGTGAAGCTCTGTTTGGTGATTCTGGCTCTCAGACAGCACAAAGCCCCTCTAACTAGAGGCGAACCGCAGTGGGAAAACTTGTTGAAAGAGTTCTGGGTTTCACAAGGATTTGTCTTTGGATCCATCTTAGACAGGAGACATAATGCTCAGAAATGGTAAGATGTTTTCATTTCAGGTTAACACGGTTGAGGTTAGAGGTTTTCTGCTTGCAAAATGAGGTTTTTTTTTATTGATAATGTGGAACAGAGCAGAAATGATGACTTAATCAGTGTGTCAAAAAAACAGATTCTTATTAAAGCTTTAAAACTTCAGTCCATAGCAAAAACTAAAATCATTTTTTTTAAGTTTACCAAACAGTTGAAGACATATTTACATTTAAGGTTGATTCTAAAATGTCAAGCAGTTTCAAATAAATACAAAAACACTAATAAAAAAACACAAATAAAGACAATAACAGTTAATTTTAGCCATTGTACACGATGCTGTTTTTTTTTCTTGTATGTCTGTCATCACTGACTTGTAAATTAAAGCAACATCTGTAACATTTCACAGCAGTCTGTCAGCTGCACATACTACAAACTCAGGGCCAAAGGGCCAGATACGGCCATCGTCACAATTTTACACGGTCCTAAGACAATAGTTTAAATACATTAGAACTAGCCTGCCAATCTGTGACAGATCAGTTCTCTATTGTTTTTCAAGAAAAGCTGTCATCTATCTGAGTCGAGCTGAGCAGAGCAACACAGAGTCTGTTTAAATATGTACATTATTATATTCTTGTATTTTGAATTAAGTTCTTGTATGTTTGTATTTTACTATAGGCGATGTTTTCTATATGATATTGTGTATTCCAAAGAAATGTTAATGGAAAAATTAACGAGTGCTAGACGTTCAGTAAGTTATGTATATATATATATCCATATGACTAACACATGTGAAAACCAAAGCCAATTCTATGTTTTTTAGTAAATATTGACAGTGACTGATGCTTGACTAGGACCAAATATTAACTTTGTTTTCACTCAGTTGGACGTCGTGGCCTTAATAAAAAAACTAATGGGTAAAGATTTAATAAAAGCAAATCAAAGTCAAGAACAAGTTTAACTGTGTTTACAAAAAATGTCAAACACAATTCTTTAAAAAAAGCTATTTAATATGTTTCACTGTGAGAAACTGTTTTACAAGTAAAAGCTGGCTCAACACTAAAGGGGAGGAAAAAAATATATATCTATGCTGATTTAAAATGTTCTGAGATGAGAGCATTGTCTGCACAAGTTGCTTATCCTGCAGCGCTTCTACTTGTTCCACATACCGCAGCACTTCCAACACGGAGGACGCTCTTTGGAGTGTCTGTCTCTGATGTGTCTGTCTTACCGTCCAACGTGGACGTGAAGCTCAGCTCTGACTGATGAGGGACCCGGTGGAAAGGGTGGGAGGAGGAGGAGGAGGGGCAGCGGCAGCTGAGGCTGGGTGCTCTTCCTCAGGGATGGACTCCACAGCTGCCAGTAATTTGTAGTACTCATCCTCACCGTCCAGCACTTTGACTTGACTGTGAAGTGAGAGAGGACACGTTGCTAGGATGGAGAAGCAGTGATGAGGTTTTCATGAGAGAAAAAGAAAGACGTGTTGAGGAAAAAAAAAACAGTATTTAGATGCAGTGACGATGGTGTTTTCTGCAGTGTTGTGGTGCAGAAATACAAATTCAGGCCTTCAACAATTAAAACTGGCATGCTGACAAAGATCCTAATATGTACCCATCCTCTAATGACGTAGAGTTTCTTCTTGATATTTTCAGCTCTCCATTTACATCACAGGAAAACAACTCCATTTCTGGATTTTCCCATTCCACAAAGGGCCTGCTCTGTTTAGAATTGCTGTAAGTAGGAAAGCAGTTATTTACCCAAGTTTTCTCGGCTTCCTCTTGCTCCCCTGGTATTCCAGAGTTCTCTGAGGAAAGGGCCAAGAGCACACAGTCAAAAGATGAGCAGAGAGTCATTAATTTTTAATTCAAAGTGATTTTGTGTTGAATGTGAGCAGATGCTGATAATATCAGAAGTCACAGCATAATTTTTTTCTGATCAAAGGGCTCAAGTAAGTCTGATGAAGCATGCATCTTGCTCGGCTTTGATAAACCACATCAATTATTCACCGTGAAGGCAGACATCCTGACATGAAAGCAACAGATAAAGAGCATAAGCACATGTTCAAGACAAGAGGCAGAGGAGCGTGGGGGTGGGGCTCTAGGGTCTGGCACAGGTAGGTTTAATTGTATTATCGTGTGGAACCAAACTCAGACAAAGGCCTTTATCGGCACTTTGAACTCACATTTAGCTGGTTGTAGTACAGGCTGTCTTCGGGGCTGTTGAGGAGCTTGGGCTGCTGGCCACGGCGGCGAGAAGTTCTCTGCTGCAGCTTCATCACTGGACCTGCAACAGAGGGAAAACCGGGGCAGTGATCCAAGCAGGCAAAACAACAAGCAGCACCAGCATGAGGCCGACAATGACGACAGCAGTAAACAGAATCTGCCCTCGATTCCTTTAATCTGCACGCCGGAAAAAAAAAAAAGTTACTGAAATGTTTTTAAATAAATAAGATTATATAATTGTATTGATGCAATGACTCAATAACTACTTAAGATGACATAAATCTACACAGATAAATCCCATTTACTCATATCTCTGCAAACAGGTGCACAGCAGGCTGCGTTGATGTGACAAACTCTGCACTAGAAACTAATCAGATATGTTCACAACCAGTGAACCAAACCAACAACACAGACAGAGAGAGAGAGAGAGAGAAAATTAATTAATTAAGTGCCAAATACAACATACACTCATAACAGCTCTAAGCATCTTGGCAAAAAAATAAATAAATCTGAAAATTAAAAATATATTTTTTTAAAGTTTGAGTCAATTCAAACTTTTACAAACTGCTTTTAAAATGTAGTACCGGTAAGTACATGTGCAAAGATTGCTAAGGAGGGAAAGGAAATTGGAATGCTTTTTTTATTAGGTGTTAGCTTGAGTAATTTAAAAAAAGGGAAAAAATGTAAAACAATCAGTTTTAACGCTCACTATCTCCATCAGCAACCCTGCTTACCGTTAATTCTGTCTGAAGTCATCATAGCAAATACACTTTTTAATAAAAGTCTTAATAAATGAAACATCTCAATGTGTTATTTTAAAAGAAGACATCAGTGTCTTTTGAACCACCCTGAACATTTGTTTCAGTAATGAGTTTAACAGTCACGTATCATGTAATTGCAGCAGACGTCAGTGGACTCTTGTTTAATGAGCCTCGCTGACAGTAGTTTTGTCTTGTAGAAGATAAAGGCCGGTTTCTGGATTACAAACAAAAAGCTGTTGGCTAAAGATATGACTGTTCTTTTAAAGAGTTAAACATTTCCCAACATATACACAATCAGGAATAGTTTGTTATGCACCACAACAGAAATTAGTTCAATTTTAAGAGCAGTCCAAATCCGGATCACTATACTTACTGTAAAAAAACCATGTTTGGGTCATGTTAGACTTAACAATTCTGAAAAAGAGCTTAAAAATAAATTTAACTTTAAAAACAACCATGCAGAAATCCCTTGAGTTAGTATAGAATCACAAGTGCTACGTATTGTAGTAAACACTGTGGTAATCAGTTTTAACACAAATATAAAGAGTGCAGCTGCTGTCCATTTTTTGTTTTTGTTTAGAACATTTCATACAAATCTAAACAATTTAAATAAACGATTTCATGATTTCATGAAATGTTTCTCGCTGGGTAATGTAGCAAAGACAAGTCAACCTGCACTTGACCCACATGGATGCAGCTTGATCAACATTAATTAGAGCCACAACCTAGAAAAGCATTTGTCCTGCTGTCCATATCAGTGTTGACAACTGGACACAAAGACTAAAACTGCAGACAACACCTGATCACCTGGTTGTTCCACTATTCTTTACAACAATGTGCACTGAAAGCTAAATACTTCTCACTGATGGCAGTAATGGCTCACCATCATTCCCTGCTCCAGATTGAAAGATTTACAGATTACAAAACCTGAGCCACTTTAACATGGAAGCATCCATGTTTAATGCCTCACAGCGTTTCATCTCCGCCTGGTTTCGATGTGAGACGGGACATTTCTTTATCATCTCCTTCTGCCTCTGTGTCTCTACCTTGACTAAAGCTGTATTTGCTCTTTCCATCTTAACACTACTTTGTACTCACTTTGAACAGACCTCATCACATCTCAATCCGGCACATCAAAGAGCAGGGTCCCCCTCCACCCCTCCAATCTTTCCTCGGCTTTCTTGATGTTATTCAAACCAGCACAAGTTTACTTAAGTCACACTTTGTAAATGCCCTAAAAAAAAGTTCCTGTCAGTTTGGAGATATTAGCTAACTTTCACCGTGAATCTTATCGCTTCCCATGCCTCGGAGGTTTTAACTGCCCACTGCACGGATTCTTATGTTACCCAAGAGTATTTGAGAATATTTGGAGAAATCTTGTGTACTGAGGGGAGGAACAATTTTTTAAAAAAGGTTCTACATTTCTCTTTTAAATACCTTGATTTGTTGCATCAGTATCCCTTTACATTAGACACATATCACCCATAGGTTTTTATGAGTGTGATTGCCGTTCTTGATTGATGGAGAA
>JAVKLF010000132.1:8962056-8972168 GCA_034783495.1 Millerichthys robustus
CACACACACACACACACACACACACACACACACACACACACACACACACACACACACACACACACACACCCTGTTGTGACTGCAGGCTGCCCAGGACTTGGACTGAGCCAATTCAAACACCGTGATCCTCGTTGATCTGGGAAAGACCCTGACTCTGAGGAATTTGTTCATGCAAATACAACCCGTTTCCTCTGACAAAACCCCACCACATGTCAGAGCCTTAAGGACTCACATCCTCCAGGGCTCAAGTAGCCTGGCTATTCCCTGCCTGAGAGCTTTTCACTTTCCGGGAGTTTTCCATCACTGCATCACAATCAGACGATCACAATTTCATAACAGGAATTACACTCTTTAGACAAAATATACAGTGGAGGAATATCTTGGCCAGCTGGAATACTAATATCTAATGCATGTGTGTGTGGTTTGACATATCAGATTTGTTTATTTCACCTGTGAAGCTGCAGGTCTACGAGGGTGTCCCCTGGTGGTGACACCATGAGGAGCCCCCAGAAAGTGAAACCACCCTGGTGCAAAACAGATATCCATCAGATCCCCCCACAGATAATGGTAATTTCACAGATAACAGTGAATCTCTAATGTGAAGGAAAATGCAAATTAAAACCCCATCAATTCTACCCTGAAGAATAGATTTCTAATTTTCTTATGCTGTGCTGTATCTCACTTTAAAAAGAGCGCTCCCATCTTTTCTAGAGTGATAAGCGGGAGCGACGTCTCATTGCTTTTATCTTAAAATGATCTGCACCTTTTAAAACTGCAATAACTGGACCCCCAACTCCCTCAGATCTGAGAAGATCTGAACACACAGCCTCAAAAACGAAGACAGGAAATCTGCACGTTCACACGAAGCCTTTTAACACGCTCCAAATGCACATTTATTTATCTGACAAATCACTGCATTAACTGGATTCTTTGGTCTGAATGGAGGGACAGACAAAAGTGCAGTAGAACAAAAAGGAAATAAAAAAGCTTTTAGACCTAAGTGATACCAACTGTAAACACTACGGAGTGGTTCTGGGTGGTGAAAAGAAGTGTTCAATGCATTTGTTTTTTACGGCGCGTGGCCTTCTGAAGCTGCTAATTGCAGGAGGAAATGGCTGAGGGTTCCCTTGTGCACAACCTGTAATTCCAGTTTACAGACACATCACAAATTTCAACAGGATCCTTAGATGGGGGTGTCTTTTGTAAATCGAAGCACCTATTAATGCCTCTGGAAGTGAAAGCAGACCTTTACGGTTCCCACCTCTAAAAAGGAAGTGAATCACATAATGTGGCTTAGCTGAAATAAAGGAGTGGGAATCTGATCATTTAAGACATCTATTAGCATTCCAGCTAAGTCAAGTGACCAGAAGGCCTCAGCCATGGCTAATGACAAGCACGTTACTATACCTTCATTTAACCAACAGAAAAGAGGTGGGACGAGTTGCTTTTCTGTTCTATAAATACAGTTTCTTCATCCCCGGGGTATTTAGAAACCTTATCATAAAATATCCCCACAGCACCCACAATCTGTAGATAGCATTCAGCAGCGAGGAACCAAGAGGGAAAGCTTAGTGAAAATAAAAACAGAGCGCCGTGCGGAGAGCTGAGCCTCTCAAGAGATAATGGAGACTGCAGATTTATCCGAGAACAGCACACGAAGGCTTCAAATAAAGGGGGGCCCTTAGATGCCTGAGAGCCGCTTCTAATAAACCCACTTACCTGAATGTTCAGGCAGCAGCACAGAACACTCACTTGTGCAGTTTGTCTCAAAGAAAAGTTTCAATTTCCATTGTGATGTGTGGCAGAGTACTGACTGGGTGTTTCTAAATTGTTGTATTTTTTTTACAGATATTTTTTAATCATAGCGTACCTGTTTTAGTTAAAGGACTGGAGAACAGCTGCTGCAGAAGTTTGTTCTCTGATGTTCTCAAGACCACGACGATGTCCGCAGGAAGAGTGTCCCTGTTCTTCTCCAGAAACCCATTCACATTGTACATCACCTGACAAGAAGCACACAAGAAACATGCAGGAATTAAATTATGTGAACGTCTGCTTAGTGCAAAATTGGCAAAAATGTGTTACTGTGAACAGATGCAACATTTCCTCCTGCAACACATCCTCACCATTTCCCAGAAACAGCTTAGTATTTTCAAATCATCTCAAATTTAAAAACTCTTAAATAAAAATATGTTCCACTCTCAACAACAAGCAAGACAAACAGTTCTTTGGTCAAAGAATTGGTTTGGTACCTTCCCAGCATAATGTTGAATTCCGAAACAAAGCTCCATGCGTTTCGGTATCCAAAAATATTTGCAGCGCAGATTGTCCTCAAATTTATCTGTCAGGAAGTCAAAAAAGGGGGAAAAAAGGTCATAAAAGATTTGTACCTGCAGAAACTTTCGTTTGGCCTTCTCAAAACATTTTTTATTTTCATTTATATGTCTGAGGCGTATTTGCGGTCTTACCCACGAGGGTCTGGTCTGTGGCCTGAGGGAAGCGGCTCTCCTCGTCCAGCAGGGACAGCAGACCCATGGGTTTCTGCAGGAACATGTCCAGGATGGGCCTGTTGTCCTCGTACTCCACCAGGCTGGCATCCACTCCCTCACTCTGGTATTCCATCTAATTACAACCACAGATTGTAGAATAAACCAGTTAATAGTTTCTCTAAATGACCCAATTAAACTATCTGGGCTAAAAATGATTTTTGTGTGTATGTGTGTGTATGTGTGTGTGTGTTGTCATAATCAACTAAACCAAACAGCCGCATGTCTTCGGCTGAAGTTTTCAGCATAATAGAATGAATGCATAAAACAAAGTAGCTCTGAATGAACAAATAGAGCCACTTACTTATTCATAATTTATTTCAATGTGCAAATAACCCACTGTGAGATTTTATTATTGCATCTGTTTAATCTCAGATCAAAAAGTTGCTTTAAATATGTATTTTAATAATAAAGTGAAATCAGTGGATCTAAATCGTCCTCATGTTTAAGTCATCACCCCTTAGAATAATCAGTGTCTGTGTGCAGCATTGCTTAAGACATCCACCCCAAATAAAAACTCCTCTTCAGACCTACATCAGGGCAGAAACTTTCCCACTAAAGCTTAAGACCTGGTTTTCCCTGATCACTGTTGCAATCACAGTAAAAAAAAAAAAAAAGTAGGTGTTGGAAATAATTCTCAGCTACATACAAACTAAGTTTTAGCTCAAAGTCTGTACAATTAGCAGAGACATAACCATTTTCAAGTTTACTAATATTGATTTGCTATGGTGGGCATCTTAAATTGGGGTGACTCCAAAAGTGAATCAGTTTTAGATGTAGACCTAATGATTGCTTTCTGAATGTTTTATTGAAATCCATCCAGCGTTCCATGAGATATTTTGCTAACAGACAGACAGGACTGATTACTATACCTTGATAGAGTTGTGACAGAACATCGCTTTAGAAAAGACCAGCCTATCCCTTTAACACTGGACACTGGTCACAGCAAATGATTTACAGTAGTTTTGCTCTTGATGGTTTTGTTACAGGTAAATCAGAATAAAAGCTAAAAGTTTCTTTTCATATGATAAACCACCAAAACAGGGGTGAATAGGGGACTGGATTGCGTTAAAGTAAAATGGCTCTTGATTAGTACTCATTCATTTCCATTAAGCAAACTAAAGACTGATCATCCTTCAGAGTAAACAGCTTCATTAAATCAATTAAGAAGATAATTTTGTGTCACACAACTATATCAACAAACCTTTACTTATTAGATGAGAAAGTAAGACAAATGAATTTAATAGCATCACTGCCTTGATAGAAACACCCACAAATGTTTAATCCACGTTAAAACGACCAATTTCTAAAGTTTTAAAAGGGTCTGGTTCATCCAAAACACATTGAGACAAAATATGTACCTGAATTACAATATCCCTTTCCTGTGTGGAAAAAACCCTCACCTGTTCAAGGGCAAATATGTGCTGGTTGAAATAAAACTGGATTTGCTCATTTGCTATGTTGATGCACAGCTGTTCGAACGAGTTCTTCTTGAAGTTTTCAAATCCAAAGATGTCCAGGATTCCCACATTCATGCAACTCTCTGCGGCACTTCAAAGGAGAAAAGGGGGACAAACAAACTTATTCTTCCATACAGAGGAACTGGCAAATCCCCAGCAGCCATAATAATTGATAAAACTTTAATGATAACGCAAGTTCAACCCAAATACAGAAAACGGATCTTGGATGGCCTAGTCTGATGCGATGTCAGAAACATCAGCTTTGTGAAGGGTTTTACACAAACAATGCGCACTTTCACAGAATGGCATGAAGACTTTTTGTATTCTGTGGCTGGTGCTTCGTGATCAGTCATTACAGCCTGAATGTAGAGGTCACCTTAAGCCCATGCTGCCCGGTTATTAGCAGCAATAAAGAATCAGCACAGATGACTTGAATCCAGACAGGAACTCTGGCTTCTGCTCATTTCTGTGAGACATCTCCTTGACAGTCGACGCTCATATTTATGAAGGAATTCTTTTGGATCAATGAAGCGCCTCTTTGCAGTCTCTCTGAAGTCTTTTTAATCATCAGAACATTATTTTCTCTGCACGCATCTCTGTATCAAAAATTTATTAAAACTTTTTTCTTTTTTTTGCTCTCCTTTTGCTTGTCTTCTGCCCATTCATATTCCCCTCTGCATGTTTGCATCTACCCCTGCAGTCTTTCGCAGAGGTCAACGGAGACTCGCAGAGAGACAATCAAAAAAGAAACCGTTGACACCGCCTCACGGGTTCACCGCTACGCTCACCAGATATTCATGTCAGGCTGAAGCAGCGAGTTGATGCGGTTGACGATCCAGCTGAAGAGGCGTCCGTACAAGGCCTTGGACATGGCGTCTCGGACATCGGTGGCTTTGTCCACCGTGTTGGTTCGAACAATGGTCTCGCCCCTCGTGACCACGCACTGAGAGGTCAGAGCCTCCTGAAGCTCCTCAGACCCGATACTAAGGAGGGTTGCAGCTGAGAAAAAAAGGGAGAATTTTAGTTTTCGTCAAAATAGGCAATTTCCCGAGCGATCACTTGGTTGATGCTATAGGCTTAAACAACATAATTTTTTTTCTTTAACTGATAAAAGAGGACAATTGTCATTACAGATACAACCCTAATCTACTGTATTTTACCGTTCTCTAAAGACTCCGAGTTAGGCACTTCACTCTTGTCAGTCTGATGTTGGGATGTGATGGCAGCAAACTCAATATTACCCGTGTTCAAAATGGCTGAGAGAATTCTGTAAACAGAGGTCACCTCCTAAAATAAACAGAGACGAAAAATAAACTGTTTGCATTGTTTTTAGAATCATCATATTTGGTTTGGATGTTCAGTACCTCTTCTGTAAAACCGATATTTCGGAAACACTCCTGAATGGCATCGAACTGCTCCTTATAGAGTTTCCCAGAGACAATGTCCTGCATCACTTTGCACTGTTGGCTGTCGATATACCTGCAGACACACATTATGCGTGTCAGAGAGTTGAAACATGGCCGTATTTACTCAGAAAGTGTGTGTTATTTTGAAATTTCAAGTGATTTGTTATCAGAGCACTAAAGACTCTTATATGAACAGAATCTATGGGTCGGTTAGGACAAACCTAGGTGGTGTCCCTTCCGGCAGCCTGTAAGTCTTCAGCTTGTTTTGGTGGTAAAGTCCAGCATATATGTAGTAAAATATGTGGAAGTTTTTCTCCCCACTGAAAGGAGGGCAAGCAGGGGTCAGAAGAGGGACACCAAGTCAAAACAGCACCAAAACAGAGCATCACTTACGTCGCCTGTTTGATGACCCTGGATTTCTCCAGCAGGTATTCTGATATCTTGGCTCCGATGACCGCTCCAGTCGGCGTGAACTTCATCTCCAGGTATTTACCGAAGCGGCTGGAGTTGTCATTGATAGCTGTGCAGGCATTTCCAAAAGCTTCCACCAGAGGATTTACCTGCAAGATCTTTTCCCTGAGAGTCCTGTTGTTGGCCTTGAAGAAATGACATGTCTCTCTTATAAAACTCAAGGAAAGTTTCAATTTAGAGAAGCTTGGAAAAAAACCAAACGTGAGATAAAATAATCGTAATTAAATTATACCTTTCCCAAGAAGGTGAGATGCTGAACAATTAAATGAGCACTTTCTGTTTTCCCTGCTCCGCTCTCCCCACTGATGATGATGCACTAAAACAACAAAAAACAATATGTTCACACAATTTCCTCTTTATAAGTGAAGTTGAAGTTTTACTGTACGGCACTTTAGTTGATCAAAGGGCTGTATTAATTATAACTAAGTCAGAAATAAATAGAGAAAAAAACAGGAAAAAAAGCATAAATCTAACAAATAGTACAAATAAATTATTTGCTGTATACAAGACTTTCAGGTGAATCAGCATTTTTGCTTTTCAGTTTTACAATCACACAATTTCAGTTTATGCCATGATGTCTGTGTAGAGCACCTGGTCTTTGCAGAATGTCACCATTCCTTGGTAGGCTGCATCTGCTGTAGCAAAGATGTGTGGAGGGTTGTTGGCTCTCTTTACACCATGGTACAGCTTAGAAAACTAAAAAAAACATACATAAAGCCTTTTTAGTTGAAACTAGTTTAATGCATTTAAAACTCCAAGTGTTTCAAATTTGCTGAGGATAGCACAAAATACAGTTTTGTTTTGTGATATATAATACAACAATCACAATAAGAATAAAGCGATAGTTCAGGTATTTTAAAGTGAGGTTCTGTTGAAAGATTCTAAACATTTAATATTTTACCTGTTGCAGATAGCTCGACAAACAACTTCAGTTCTGACTGGATTAATGAGCTAATGTTACTAAGGAGAAGACAGAAGTCAGTTGCTGGCATCTTAAAAGAACCCCAATATCAAACATTTATTTGCAAGCACAAAGAGCACCAGCAGCAGCTAACTATAGCACTTCTAGTGCAAATAGAGCACTTACAACAGGAATACCATTAACAATAATTGTGCAGTGTGGATGGTTGGTGTGAAGGTTGCTAAGGAAATTAAGATTGAAGTTGTTTTAAGATGGCAGCAAGTCTTTGGTCTTGGTCCAACTCATCAATCTGGTAATTTCTCTAAACTGAGGTTACTCAAAGACCTATCTGCAACAGATAAGATATTCACTGTCGACTACCTCTCCCCATAACCCCATTCAAAATAATCAGAAATATGACTTTGAAACAGCTGACGATTCACCAAACTATGAATCAGATTTTGTACTTTTTTAACATTGCTGAAAACAATCTCATGAAACTTTTAGTTCGTAATGACCAACCCGAGGAGAGTAGATGCTGAGGTTCTGGAAAGGATTGAGAGCGATGAGGATGTCACCAACATAAGTGTACACCTGCAGCTCATCGTACCGCTTCTGGAGATGGCCGATTATCAACTCCTACAACAGAGAAGGAGAAATGTTGCACCTGAGGTTGTCAAAAGATGAATAGTTATAAAATATAGAATCATACCTCATCTAGAAATTCCAGGTGTACCAGATCATCATCAGGACAGCTCTCTATAATGAGGGTTTTACGAGTATTGATCCGTTTGTGCCTGCATGGAGTCAAGAACATGATCTCTTATCTGAAAGCTGCAACGTGACAACAGCTGAGCAGTTTGATGGAAGAATGTGCGACGCAGACACTTCTCAGGTCTGAGTGAAGCTTTTTAGCAGCTCTCCCAAAGGAAACATTTACCAATAACATGAGCTGTGATTGCACTTCATCTGGGTTTTGACCTATTCCTCTAAAAGGAGTCCCATGTGGGCGGAGGTCAACACACAGCCAGCTGGCTCCATAAAAGCCTCAGGGAAAGTCACAGAATGTGAGACAGAGTGGAACAGGAGTGTGTTTGTGTCCTGCTCTGAGGGCAGAGAAACAACGAGGTAACAGTAATCATTACATTCAAAGGATAAGATGTTCCTCTCAGTGTCACAAGCCTCAAGGGGAAAAGACAACGAAAGCCTGGCTGCAGCCTCTTATGATTTAATCCAGTTTGAGTCATTATTGTATGACAAACAAACAAACAAACAAACAAACAGTGCGTCAAACTGTTGCACTGAACGTCTAATCATTTCTGTGATTTAATCTGCTCTATGCTTATCCTGCTGCCACAAGTCATTGCTTCTAAAAATAGTTGGTTTAAAAAAACATTTTTTGATAAACCACATATTTTTAAACTTATGTTCAAACTTAAAAATTATTGCTGTCATTTATTTACACTTTCTTAATTAGTCTTAGCATTCCTTGAAGGAACATGGTGTTTTGTTCAAATCTTTAAAATGTTATGTGTAGAATGACTGTCAGCTACTACCACATCTAATTTTATCTCATATTCAAATATATAAATTTAAACACATATAACAACTACATTAAAGGGAAGGTGGACAAAAATTGCCGGTACTAAAAGGGGAAAAATTATGAGAATTCTGACTGGCCACTGTAATTATCATCATTAACTTATCAGGAGAAAATAAATCTTAAATCTTTTTCTTATGTTTTTTAACAGTGGAGGCACCCACTGCTGTTCATCAATGCAAACCGTTTAGTATTTCTATTTACTAATTGTTGTAGCACGCAAAAGGTATCTGAAATTATTCCAAACATTTGTACTTATATGTGGAAAAATACCTAAAAATTGTTTGAACTATGTCTGAAAATTTGAGTGAGGAAAAATAAACAAATTGTCCTATGAAAACTGTACAAGAACCCTGAAATGTGGAAATTTAGCTAGCATTTTCAAAATACAAAGCTTTACTTAATGCAAACCTCGTCAAATAATATTGTTTACAATAGCTGAGTTAGTTGGACTGAGAAAACAAATAAAAAAAGTGAAAAAAAAACTTCATTTTGGTTTTTTATTGCAAGATTCAAGTTCTTCAAATCACTGACTTATAAAACCTGAAAACATTAGATTCTATACGATCCCATTCACCAGTTGTATCTATAATCTATTAGAGTAAATAATCAATCATATGAGTAAAAATATTCAAGCTTCAGGTATAGTTTCCTCCTCTGCTTCTGTTTTCATTGGATATTCTGAGTATAGATCTGCAGATCTGCGTGGTATGTGGTCCCTGTGAAGTGAATCCTCATCCTTGTGTCCCCATAGAGGAGGGCTTGAGACACTTGAGACCTCTAGCGTCTCAGTTTCCCCTGCTTTGAAGTAAAAATCACACTATTCCACCTACGGCAGCTACTTTTAAGTTCTCTATGTCTTTCTTAGTCTTATCGGCCGTTATTGTTTGCTGATCTGTGGCGAGAGAGACTAAACCAGGCGAGCCCAGTTCTCGCCCTACAAGCTCCTAATCCCATTATCCACTTTCACTGTGGACAGGAATTTGGGATCAGACTCAGGCACCAACTCTGCATGCTCTCGGGAGTAAACAGAGCTGGCAAGGCATCAAGACTCTCAGTCAAGGGCAGCTTCAGCAAACTCTTTTATAATGACGATTAAGCAGAGCCAAAGTCAGTTTTTCTCCAGTAAACAGGAGACAGTTTGCTCTGTCACTTACTGCCATCAGAGTCTCTGAGTAAAGCTGATTTAAGCTCGGGGAAGCTCCCTTTATTCATGCATGTATCTCCTATTCTCATTGCTAAGATATCCTTTAAAAAAATAAACTGTAACTGTCTCATTTAAATACAAACAAATGAAGGATCATTGTTTCAGCGTTGCCTATTCAATCACTGGTTAAATTGAGTGGAGAACAAAGAGTACACCAGACTGGATGGGATTTATTAATCTAAGGTTAGTCAGCATAATCACTTCTTCTGAATTAGTCACACTCTCGTTGCTTCTCTTTAATCACGAACTGTAATTTTGCCCATTACTCTGTCTCATCTTCATGGAGCATAAAAAGATAAGATGCTGCCCCCTGCTGGACAGGAACAATTAGCACTCATTTGATACTATGCAGTTGAAATGGAGATCTCTATACCCAAAATAATTAGCCCAGTTTGTCATTGCAGTAGGTTATTACTGATATTTTTTTCATCTGCAAAGGCATTTTATGAGATATGTTTACCTGGTTTTGGATTGGCAGCCAGCTTCTTGCTGCTCTCTGATGAGGTCTGCTAACTGCTGCTGGA
>JAVKLF010000132.1:9038513-9055031 GCA_034783495.1 Millerichthys robustus
TGTTTGTACAGTAGGTTTAAAAGGAGGAAACAAAAGAATAGCTGGACAAAGTTTTAGTGCCATATATTTTAATAGTTTCATAAGGAGCATCCTCATGGAAATAACTTGGTGTATTTAAACATAAAAACTCAAAAGTTTATAAATGAGCTTCCAGTACAGAATAATATATTGTTTTACTGTTTTTAGTCCAAGCTGAAATAATCTGGTGCACTGATAATTCGATTAAATCTAATTTAATTTCACTTTGCTCTCACTGTTCAGTAGCATTTGCTCTGAAGATTTGTTACGTTTGAAAATCTGAACTTAACTTGCAAGCTGTAGTTTGCTGCTTTTATTCTGCTGAACTGAATTTGTAGTTTACCGTCTGCTTTATTTAGACTTTGTTTGCTGTTTGTTTGTTTTTAAAACTGCTTAACATTTCTGCCATCTGGTCAGAATGTTCAATTTTTAGGTCAAGTCTTCGTGGAAAATTGTTACAAACGGGTTTGATATTTTTTTCCACAAGAAAACTGGATTGCAACTGAGACAATTATATATAGAGTAAGATTTCATTGTTGCATTGTTTAATTTACAAACAAGATTGTCACCTTTCTCAGCATCTTGTCACCTGTAACATTTAATACCTGCAAAGTATTGGTGTCGGTGTTGCAATGTTAAGAATCAGTTAAATAAGCTTTAGTTCATTGTTAATGTGTTGCACTGTAAGCACCTAACAGAGTAGATCATGATCAGTAGATACAATTTTGAAGATTGTTTCTATGCAAGTGGAGAAGTACTGATGATGGGATGTTGTGTTTCTGCTTGTGATGGTTGAGTTCTGACCCGGCTTTGGTTGAACTGTGCACTTGAGTTGACCGATGGTGGGATTGAAATAAAAAGTTGTTGCAGGATGTTTTTAAGCATGAGGCTCTGCTGGAGGAAAATCTTAAATAAATTATTTCAAACCATTGTGGTTCTTTGGAAAAAAGTGCATTTTCCCATTAACAGTAGGTGCTGCTGAAAAATAATTCAAAATGTGTTTTTGTTACTACCAGTTATTTGCTGTATAATAATGAAGTTAAAAGAAAAATACAAGGCAGGAGTGAAAATTAGTTTATTGATGCCGTGTGTACCAAGAACCGCTTCTCCACATAGAAAATGTTCTTGCAGTTAAATGTTTTATATTTTATCCAAAACATGCTCATTGTTCGGCCCCCACATTCACACACTGGTTTTTGTCTTTTGGTCCTGTGAGGTCCACTTCCTGTGTGTCCCTATTCACATGCAGCGTCGTGGTACCGTCTGAGCGGTACCGAGCCTGAGTCGAGCACAGAGCAGCAGCGTTCACCTGGTCCCCACTTCATCATTTTGTTGCTTTTTTTGTCAGCAGAAAATGAATGGTTTAGCTATTCTACTTAGTAGAAAACTTAAGAGTACAACATGTGTGATGGAATTTAAGTAAAAAAAAAAAAAAAATGCCGTTAACAGATAAGTATAAAACTTATTTATACATTAAAAACCTTTAAACCCACTAAAACTTAAAAGACAAATATAGTGCTTTTATCTGAACTGTACAAAAACTGTTCCCACCAAGAGCTCAACACAGAATCAGACATATTTCAGAAAACATACAAAGTGTATCTGAAATAAAAATAAAAAAGCTGCTTACATATTACTTTTCTAAGTGTGAACATGATCTGTAAGAACAAATAATTTTGGAGGACAGACTTTTACAATTGTCTTCTACCTTCTTAGTGGTAAAAATGTCAGAAATTTCATTTTGGTCACAAACCAAATATAACATTTCTCATTGTTCAGATAAAATGGTTGAAGCTGGAATTAAGTCATTTGAGAAAAAAAAACACTGATAAAATAAACATAAATCATTACGGACAGCATGAGGAGTCTTCAGCAGCCACAGATATGATACGTTTGTTGACATTACAGTCCCTTTATCAGCTGTTCCCAGTCCAACACAGACAAATAATATTCCGATTTACCGTCGTCTAACTTCTCGTGTCTCAGGACTGTGAGTAGATGCACCTGAAGAAAAGCTGCACAGGGAATACATGAAAACGTCACACGGGAAGTTTGCAGCTGGCCAACAGTTCAGATGAGATGGTGCCAACCACAGCAGTGTCCTGACAAATGGGTCCGGTTGCAGAGGAAGAAAGGTTTTGTGTTCTGCGCTGAGATGAGCTTCATGGGAAGACTTGATTCTGAGAACAGAGCTGATTCCTCAGCAGACGGAGTCAGTAGAAACTGGCAGTTTAGCACTGCGTCGAACTTCCTTTTCCCTTTTTTCTCGCTGTTTCTCCAGCTTCTCCTGGGCCTTTTTCATGTCTTTCAGCTTTTTCTTAATGGTTGAACGATCACTTTGACTCGAAACACCAAGAGCCTGAAAGAAGAAAGTGTTACTTTGTCAAAACTGAAATAAACTACACAAATCAACTGCATGAACTAATGACAGTTCAAGACCAATGCAGGTTTCTCTGAAATCAGAACCACATGTCCTCACTCCACCTACATCGATGTACTTTTGTTTAAAGATGCAAATGTTTTACCTTCAGCTTCTCACTGTCCAAGTTTAGGAGCTGCTGGCCGTCGACCCCCTTAGCTGTGAACTCGGGTGTGTATTGGTCCATATTCATGCCCATCAACCAGTGACAGACCTGCTGATTGGTCCACTCAGAAACTGGTCGGTTCTGCCACTGATATTCCTTTCCTACAGCTACTGGTTCATCATCTAAATTCTGCACAGAAAAACATCACAGATAGAGGAATAAAATAAAGATACTGTTACTTTGGTTGCAGTATTTCTACTTTAAACATTTTATTTATAGACCGTGCAAAACAGTAAATGTGTACTTATTGAATATAAAAAAACATAATATACACAGCCACCTGATATGGCTCTATGACTGTGTATGTGAATCAGTAAAGACATGGAAAACGATGTGAAATCGATTTGAAATGTTTAAGGTGTAGAGGGATTTTGTAAGCTTTTTTTAAGGGGGCAAAATATGTTGCAAAGCAATAAGTCCCCTGAATCTACACACAAAAAAGCCAACTACAGCGTATAAAGATAAAGTTTCCCAAGATGGCACACAGAAAACAAGCGTGCAATGTCAGAAAACTATCAGTAAAACTGCGATACGCACGTCAATCTCTTCTCACTGAAATGCGAAAATTGACGATCCCAGCAAAAGGCAGACATCACCGAACACACAACAAAACAAACTGTTAAACTTCATACAGAAGCAAACATATGCACCATTCCAATCACAGACGACTTAAGACAAGCTAAGCCAAAACACAAAACAAACGGGCTTAACAGACAGACATGCAGCGCTCATATTCTCTGTCCATTCATGGTTTAATCTGGGCTATGAAAGGGGAGAGCGGGCTCAAAGAACATGCTTGAGAATGTCCCCTTTCAGCTGCATCAAGGCATCCTGCACAGCTTTTGTGACGACGCAACAAGGAGAGCACTCACCTCGCTGGAAGAGAAGATTAAAGTGTGTGAGCGCCCAGACAGATTGGGTTCAGCGACTAACCCAGAGAGGTCTGAACTGGGACTGGCAGGGTTAGAATCATCTATGAGTGAAAAACTCTGGAACAAGTGGAAAGAAGGAACGCGTTTACAAAAGCAACACAGCACCAAACAACAATTTTCTTTCTTTTAACATCACTACGAGAGGCAAACATTAAAACAAAGAAGGAGAGTTAAGAAAGGTGATGTTTTCACAAGGACTAAAAATATGCTCACAAATAATTAAAACTGTTTATTACAACGGCAGCTGTTAAAGTTATTGATTATGGAGAAAAGACTGACTGTGACTTACAAAAAGCGAAGGGAAAAAGATCATCAGAATCTATTGTGCAACACAATTTTCAAACTAAATAAGATAAAATAATCCATCACCAAAACTACAGCAACGAACAAGTGCTACTGCTAAATAAAGATCACGAAAAAACTGAAATGACAGGTATGGGGTAATGTTTTCACTTCACTAACCAAATATTGTCTCCTTAACTTATGCACGTTAAGAATAAATTTTGATTAGGTGAAAAAGTCCAAACCATAAGTTGTTGCATCAGCCAAGTGCTCACAAAGCTTCTGCACATAAATTGCATTGAACAAGTATCACAGATGATTAAGTTTCACAATCATGTTGGCTTAAATACAATATTCTGAACTTCTTTTCCAGTTAGGCAGCTCAACATGTCCTCAAAATTACTTGTGGCTTCATCTGTTTCTTCTAACACATGCCTGAATGGTTTCTTAATGTCAATAAAAAAAAGAAAAATGGGTACAATTTGCTGCTAAAACTTTACCACATACCCACTACAAAAGCTACAAAAAATATTAAAAAGGGTGTGTCGAAAGCGGAGTTGAAAACCAGGGTTAGTCAGTGATCCGCTACTGTGTTTTGAAGGTGTAACAAAAATGAGTATACTGTACCAAATCTAATGAGCGACTGAATAAAGAGGACCAGGAGAGATTTGTCTGTTTGAAGGAAACACGACCAACAGAGATATATCAGAAAGCAAATCACAGACAAATCAAATGAAAAATACCATAAATCACACAGGAACAGAACCAAACTGTTTCTCTGTAATCTGCTCCTGCAGTTTCAGGTCATGTCTTGAACTCATTAAACTGTACTTTGGGAGCAGCAGCCCACCAAAGCCTGAACGACTGCCAGGCTTCCCACCGGGTACATTAGCTGCATCACTTGCAAATGTAGGCCACCATATTCCCACACAGACAACAACATACACTTAGAAAACTACTCACATTTTGGTGGGAAACTGTTTTTTGTTCAAGTCTGAGCTATTGCCTTCTAAAACCCAGCGCACATTTTACTCTTGATTCTTCTACAGACAAAATACACTGATTTGTGTAGAAAGTAGAAGTTTAGCATGTGTTCTGCTCTTCAAAGCATTTCAGTCTAATACACACAATCCAACCATACTTGTCAACAATTCAAAAGTTTCAGTGCTCTCGGAAGTAAAAGTGGTATAATGTGCTGTGAATATTACCCAGTTTGTTGGGCTACAGCTCAATTAATAAAAGAGAGCCAGAGGATAAAGAGGAACTTAAAAAAATAAAAAAACATGATGAGAGGTGGTGTTTTTACAGTTTTTTAGTTGTTCAAAAGAAATGTGATACATTATGCTGTCATTTGTGATTGTTCTGCTACTATTCTCTCACAAACAAAACTGTGTCTCAAACAATTTATGAGTTACATCTGTGTGTGCGGATTGAATAGTTTACAAAACAAATAAATACAGAAGCATGTTTTTTATCTGTGTGTTCGTATGCATTGATTTGTGTTTTAGCTTATGAGTAAAGTTGAGCTCTGACACTCATGAATGTTATGAAAGTCCACAAAAGATAACCAAACTATTCTGCACTAAAACTTGAACACATTTAACAATTTATTGGCTTTTAAATGATGTTCTCCTACTTTTGATGGATCCAAATATTTTAGCCATTTTAGCTTACTTAATGAACAAACCAGGAAACAGAAACCTATCTTGGAATTTTGTGTTAGGGTATCTTCACACATTATTTTGGGAGAACATAGGATATGAATAAAGTTGAAGAGTGAGTCGAATCATCAGGTTTGAGGATGGTTAAGTTTGTGACCCACTGATGTTGAACTACAAACAGGTGGTTAGAATACAACATACTAAAGAAAAATTTGGTTTAACTCTGATATATGAATATTCTGTACCTTATATATTGTCCTTGTAAGAAATTTACAGAAAGACTTCTACCTTATTTTTGCGATCTTGGCTTTGTTCACTGCTGGTCTCATTCATAGTGTACGGCAGGCTGCTGCTGGACGAGGAGGGCTCTCTGTCTCTGTCCCTCTCTTTGTCTCCAAACCAGGAAAAAGGCATACAGGTGGGGATGGAAGTCATTGACTCTGCAGGAGACAGGTTCCCTCCAGATTCCTCCAGCAGGTCTGAGGACCCCCTGGAACCCCTAGAGACGCAATTGTAGTTACGTAGATTTACATTAGTCTGTAATTTTATCATATCTGTGCACCTGAGTACACAGGAATTTGTATA
The DNA here is from genome assembly GCA_034783495.1 of Millerichthys robustus. Classification (NCBI taxonomy): domain Eukaryota; kingdom Metazoa; phylum Chordata; class Actinopteri; order Cyprinodontiformes; family Rivulidae; genus Millerichthys; species Millerichthys robustus. Next base: position 9,044,577 of record JAVKLF010000132.1, read on the forward strand.
TTAGTAGCAAGTCAAGTATTATCTGAAGGAATTTTACTAAATTTAGCAATGTGTTACATACACAGTACTGAAACAAAAGGGTGAAGTTCTGAAATAGGAATCATTCTTATTCCTAAAACTCTAATTTTATTCTGTAACCAAATACCTGCTGTCCAAAGATGCTCTCATCGCCTCTTTGTCATGTTTTTTTCCTTTACCACCTGACTTTCGGAGGCCCCTGTTTCAATCATATGTGATATTTATTTCATTAAAAAGGGGTAAGAACATGGTTGCAGCTGATTAGTGAATAACTTGAATACTTGCCCAAAGTCTGGAAATCGTCTTTTAGGTTTTGCTGAAGACGAAGCCTCACTTAGCTCCTCTGTAAAAAAAAAAGGAATTAATAGTCTCAGTAAAATCAAAACACTTTGCTATTCCAGGCTTCACATTGGCATTTTTGCATACCTTTGAGCTCTTTCCCTTTGGTTTTAGACTCCCTTTTCTTAACGTTAAGCAAAAAACCAGAGGGAGATTGGGGTGAGGAACTGTGTTTTGGAGGGGACAATGGAGGACTTCCACAACTTTCAATACTGTCTCCTTGTGACAGCGACAAAGACGGACTACTGGAAAGCTCTGCTTTACTCTTGGAAGCATCTCTAGACTCTCCTGGATCATCCTTCTGTCCATTGGTGGAATAACAGACAGGGAGGGGGAGGGTCAGGCTCTCCTGGATGGACCTCCGCTTCTTGATAGATCCCTGCTCCTCCTGTTTGTCGTCATCGTCTTCTTCTTCTTCAGCTTCCTGGAGAGAGAAAAACCATTATTTACACAAACAACTCCGGGAAAAGATGATAAAAGCCATTTATGGAGGAAAACCTTTCATTGTCATGACAACGATGCACTTGATGCAATTGAGGAGATTATATGTTTTCTATTATGTTTTGGAATCGTCTGTAAATGTACTCTTTTACAATTTAAAAAAACTCAAGAGCACAACAGTTTATCAAACTGTGGCTGATCTGCTCATGAACTGTGCTCATAACTTTAAGTTAAAAATACAGGAAAACCTGGTATAGCAGTCAAATCACAAAGTATCAAGCGCTCTGCACAGACCTGAAGATGAGGAGGAGAATCGAGGTTCTCCTTCAGTTTGTTCCGAGATGGAGCCTGGCGTTTGGACTTCTGAGCCAACTGGCATTTTGCTTTCTGAGCACTTGTGTCCAAGCGCTGAGTTTCAGGGATTAACTCGCTCCAATCTTGCTCTACAGAAAAGTACCAATAAAAAATAAAGGTAAATGCGAACTAAATTAGTTAATAATCGCAAAATCTGCAGAGATTCTTCTGAGTTTATCACACATCTAACTAATCTTTTTAACAGATTGCACCTGAGCATTCAAATGTTTTTACACAAAAACAGACAGAGCAGCACAACAGAAGTAAAGTCTCACAGTGAGCCAAAAGTAGTATTTAAACCAATTTTCTAATTAAAAAATACAAATGTGTGGATATTTTTTCATATTTTCAGACCATTAAACAATCAGGGAAAAAACAAAAACAAAAAAACTACAAATACCAAACCAACAAGAAATGTTAAGCCCTGTGTACATGCTACTGTTCAAAGAGTTGTATTGGAAGGGCCATCTTCTTTTCAGGGCGAGTTGAAAGCTACACCCCAGGCTTCTGTTTAGTCTTGGATTCTTGTGGTCAAAAAAAAAAATGAAAGTGGACTCCAAGTTCTCCAATAACTTCTTGCTTTACAGCAGAAGTTCTTGCAATCTGAACACTCTTACTTAAAAGGTTCCTATTCCTCCGGATAAGCAATTATTAAATAAATCAGTTCGTACTAAACTATTCTTTATGATGTTGTTTTAGTCAGTAAATATAAAACCACTATAAACTTTAAACTATAAACAATTATTGTGGTATGTGTGTGAAGCCATAAAGCTTACTGAACATTTACTGTAAAGCTCAATTCAACAAGAAACTGATGCTACATGCTAATGATCCCGCCCACAGACAAGTAAGATCTTTTTTTTTCTTCTAAGTTTTGTATTTTTTAAATTTTAGTAACTGGCTGTACCTAACAGAGAATCAACAGACTGGGTGTTGGTGACTGAGTCTCGTTTGTTTCGTCCCTCTTCAGCATCAGGGTCTTGACCACTCTGACTTTCCACACCTGAAGAACCTCTGGACTCGAGGGCAGCAACCTGTAGACCCAAAAACAAAAATTGTCTCAAGCTTATTTCTTTTCATGGAAACAAACCTGAGTTTTATTGTTTTATTGATGCTAAATCTCACCCTTTTCTGTAAGCTCTCCAGCTGCTCCTTGTATAACTTTTCTTTTTCATCTAGGAGCTTTTTCAGTTCCTCCTCTTTCTTCACAAAATCTATTTCTCTGTGTGGGGAACAGAAAACTTATATCAGTCTTAGAATGTAAACACAGTCAGTTTCATCTGATTATAATTAAACCACTTGATTCTTCAAATATAACCCCAAATCTATAAGAAATACATTATTTCCAGTCATTTTTAAGTATGACACAAAATACAGAACAATCCTGTCACTGCACAACTATTTTCACTCAGTCTGTCTTTAGATGACATTTTTTTCGTATTTTCACATCCTATATTGTAAATCTAAAGAAATGTAATCTGGGCTGCATGACCTGCCATAATCTATCACAGGTTTCTGTATAATTTGACTGTTGTGCTTTTACAAAAAATCTCTCAGAATTTATATAACATGTTAAACATTAAAATAAATATGATTCACTGAATTAAAAAATAAACACTGAAACAATGAAGTTTTCTGTAATCTAAGACAAACTCACTTTTGTTGGTAGTCTTTGATTAGTTTCTTGGCCTTGTTGTATCTCTTGTCCAGCGCCTCGTACTGAGACTGAGTCTCGGCTAATTGTTCGTTCACACACTTACACACAGCCTGGGCTTCCAGCCAGTAATTCTCCAACTTCAGGATTTTATCACTGTTATCCTCAACATTTTGCTCCAGTGCAGATTCTCTTACTTCCCACAATGATTTGTCCTCCTCTGATTTCTTTAGCTGCACAGAGAAAGGGGTCAGTTTAGACAGATTTGCTTAATAATTTGCTTAGCAGATGGGCCACCAGTTGTCAAACAATCTCTGTATTACAGTTTGTGACAAAAGCAGATGTAAAAGAACTAGGTCACGCTCCCCCCCGCATTAAGTGCAACTCTTTTAATATAAACATACAAAAATGGTTTAACAAACACTAATTTTTATTTTTTTTCCTCATTTCATATATATTTTGCAGCATAAATGTACTACTTTAACTGACATATATTTCAAGTTCACTGTCATCCTACCTTTTTCTTTAGTTGATTTATTTCAGCTATTGCGATGCTGTGCTTAACCCGCAGCTATGGGAAACAAAGAAAATGAAATGTGCTGTTACATACGAATAAATAGTTATTTGAAAAATACGTAAAAACAGCCAAATGAATGTTGAGGAGGGCGTACCTCTTTAAACTTGAAGGCCATTTGGGAAGTGTCCATGTTGGCTGGCATGAACAAGGCCTCTGAATCGGGCAGTTCAAACACCTCTACATTTCTCCCAGGAGAGAAATTGGATCCCAGAATCCTTTCTTCAACTAAGTCGTCCTCCTCATACCGCTCCTCCTGCAATATATCACGTGCTGTTAACTCCAACACACCCTTCCTGCACAAATATATATTCAACACTATGTCCACAACACTCCTAATGTCTAACCCACTCTGGATGAAAAAGTTTAATATCTTTCCATCAAAAGGTTTCATTAATCTTTTTTAAACATCATTAACTGAGTCACAAGAGATACTTCAGGGGCTTGGCTACACATTTTTACAGCATTAAAGGCAAATAACATAGAAACATTCTCCATTTGCTTAACCAAAGACCTTTCTGAATTTGTCTGCTCCAGAAAATCCTGTTAAGTCTTTGCACAGTTCGTCTGTTGCAAAAACAGAGGCTTGTGGCAGCTTGAACTTCTGAAAGCAAACATTTCACCACTCTGACAGACAGATGGAAGCTGAATGAACCTTTTCCAACACAGCAGATTTGTGACACTTGGCTCACTCACAACCAGATGCTAATTTCCTGGATGAGCTGAAAGGGATTGGGCTGGGAGTGGCAAAGGGGCTAATACTGTGCTCATAACTTACCATAATTAGACATTTTAGTGTTGCAAAAAACCCTTTGTGAATACAGTACAGATGAACAATCAGTGAAAAATCTATGGACTTTATGACCAGCTGACTCACTTCCTCTGTAGAGTGTTCATAAAGATCATCCAAATGCTGCTGCTGGTTCTTCTCCTGCTCTAGTGTCTCACTTATGAGGCGTGCTACCTCGCTTTGAGTTCCTGGTTTTTCCCGGCCAATCAGGAAACTGTTTTAGATGGGACAAAAATAACATACTGTACAATGTAACACTACACATACTGCTGAGAAACCCCACACAGGACATGTTTTTATGACTGTTCACTAGAAATAGGCAAATTGACAAGGTGTCTAATTTTCCTATGATAAATTATCAGCATAATATCTCATTTAATATCTTTCAGTTAAAAAAACAAGCCTAACATCAGAACTGTCATGAAACAAATTGATAAGACAACAGCAGCACACTCTTGTAAATTGGAAAAATCTTTAGTGAGGAGTTGATCTGACCTCACTGTGCCTTTGGTGTTTTTTAGGACTGTTGCAGCAAACAGCTGGGTCACTCCCACCAGACTGACACCGTCCACTTCTACGATCTGGTCATTCACCTGTATCCTGCACAACAAAGAAGATAGTGCATCTGTATAGAGGAATCCAAAGGATTTTAATTTAGCGAGTTATGCGCATGCCTTTATCATTGTGGAAATACAATCTCTTTAATTATCAGACAAAAAAGTAATAAAGACTATTTTCTCGTACTTTATTGTGAGATTAGAAACTAAATTCCTGCTGTGCGACACTAAAACCAATTATTAAGCCTTATGTGTGTGTTATTATGAGTGACTAAGTTGTGACAGAAGACTGGAGCTTACAGCTGCACAAATAGAAGTTTATGACACTAACTCACCGGCCATCTTTCTCAGCTGCTCCATTCTCTGTTATTGTTTTCACAAATATGCCAAGTTTTTCCAAACCCTGGTCAGCTCCCACTCCCATTCCTATGATGCTGATACCAAGCCCATTGTCTCCTGGTGGCAGAAAAAATGTGCAGATTTTGAATAGTGGGTGCAAACAAGCAAACTGAGTGTTGTTGTGTATTGATCACATTTAAGAAAACTTTACTTTTTCACATAAAATGAAATTGTAGGTAAAAACACAAGACACAGAAATATAAAAAATGAAAACAATTTCATTAGACTTCGTTTTTCTTAACTTTTCCACCTTGCTTAGCACTTTAGTTTAAACCCACCTTTTTCAATCTCCACTGGAAATACATCCATCTTTTCCACTCTTTTCTCCAGTTCATATTCTGCTGACGCTGCGACAGGGTCGACATCATCATTACGTCGATCATAGTCTTCATTGGAGAAGGTACTGAAGACCTGTGTTGGTCAGAATGTTAGAAAAATAACTTACTAAATTGTTAAGCATCAGACAAAGTTTACTGTTTTGACACAGACAGACACTTTATTGCTTTGTTATCTTTCTGGGGTAGATGCTTGGGGGTGTTACACTGTTGGTTTTACAAACACTGAGAGGTGAGGGAGAATTTCCCTCCTCTTTCAACCTTTGCTTGGAAAAATAAGGCACTGGTGTGTTGCTCGAGCTCACAGCTGCCGAGGGCCAAATGATCCGGACCACCAACACTAAACCTAACTCTTACACTTGTTAAATAAATATATGAAGCTTCTCTTCAGTTACCCATCTGTGGAGACTTTTGTGACAGATTTAATGACACTAAGTAGAAAAGAAGTACACAATAAATATTAAGTTGTACATTTCGCAGGTAGACTTCTCAAATCATTGTATATTTCTTAAAAAGAGTTTACAGAAACAAAAAGCAGACAGTAAGTAAAATCATGATCGATGTGTAAAGTAGGGCACAGCTTTGGAGAACTAAGCAGTGGATCTTACAAAAATGGATTTTTGCAGATGAGAAGTGTTTTCTTTTTGACAGCAACAAGAAATAGAAAAGGTGCAGAGAAGATAAAAACTATTACCCATTAGTTTGATATTTCATAGAACTTGGTTTACTAGTTCTTCAAAATAAAAACCCCTAAATTCTTTTTTACTTTGAATACCACTGATGAGACAAGACAAAACAATCCCTGCCTCAAAAAGCTTCCTGTGTGCTGCAGCACAGTCGGGCTCTTCAAACAAACGCCAAGCACAATGAGAACAGACCATTTTTTCTAATCTTTCCACTACTTCAGACCACAGTAAAGAAAACTTGCTTAGCTTTTTTATAAAACATATTGGGCTGACAGCACAAGGTACATTCGAGTTGAAATGTTGCTACAGATATCAATGTCCAAGTCTCAAAATTTACAAATCATTATCAAAAGACAAATACGTGGAGGTAGTTTTGATACAAATACAGATAAAAAAAAGGGGGTCTGTCATAAATCTCTGAAACAAAGCAACATCCAGTTTCTTGATACTTGCTATAAATTGCTATAAATTGATTAAAATAACTATCTGCAAAATAAATATTTTTTTTTTTTTATTAGATGGAATAATAATCAGTGACATAAAACCAGTGTAAAATCGTCTGAAAGTGCTGCATAATCAATTACCACTAAGTGCTATGGCTTCATACAATCTGGTTCCATTTTACAAGAAACTGTCTAGTTCTACAGACTGATTTAAAGAGTTATTTTTGGCTCCAAACTCCTGTTTGATGTTGGCCAAACACTAAACTCGGGGATTCAACACAGCAGTTCACAGATCACTATAAAACAATGGCTAATGGTAAAACTTGTCTACAGGACTTACAATTTACCATCTGTTTGAGGGATATGCACATTCATCGTGTAGCTTTCCAAAAACAAAAATCCCTAAAACGGATGGCACACAAGAATGCCAAAGTTTGTATCATTTGCTCCAGATTGCTTGTCAAGAATTTATTGCAATATCTCAACACAAATCTCATAAAAATCAGTGGCATAATTTATGACTGAAATTAAGCTTTTGGAGAATTTACCGAAGTGCTGGAATGAGTTCATGCTCCTTTCTGCAGACTTGTATATTGTTTTCCACTCATTTGTCACTACTGGGCTTATTATCATGCATCAATTTTTAGAGCAGTTTTTTGTCCTGCCTTGTGTCTGCTCTAAACAAACAGCTTTAACCCACACTATTTCTACATCTTATCTAAAGGTTCTAGCTGTGAGAGACTAAATGATGTGAACAACCTCTACTGTGAAGAGCATGTGTGAACTATAATAGAATCCAATTGTTTGCATATTTTTCTAAAATCTCTGGTATTCAGAAGTAAATATGGCTTCAATTACAACAATGCGACTAGTTTATACTGTAGATAGAACAATAATGTTTGTAAAAAAAAAACTTTATTTTTCCTTTCAATAAAAGGAGTATCAGGCATTCTGCACAGCATTTGAGCTGCTTTGAGTTTCTTAAAAAAAACCAACTTAATTTGAGTAAACATGTTTACCAAAATAAACACGTAACATTTCTATGTAGTGTAAATATGTTCCTTAGTATAGTGATTTTCGCTACAAACAAGATAAGCGTAATTCATGTTCTGAGTAAAGCATGTGAAATGTACGCAATAAAGCAGATTAGAGTTTAACAGACTCCATGAGGAGCTAATGCCAGATTATTAAGATAAATCCAACAGGGCAGAAAACATAAACCCAGTGCGAGGGCATTAATAGTTCTTAACATGGTTAAGTCATAAAAAAATAAATAATCTATAGTCATAAATGCCAAGAACTACAAACACTGAAAGAAGCAACTAAGCTTTTTGATCATTTGGCTCCACTATGTGCATGAAAAGAGAGGGAGAGTGATAGATTTTGAAAGATATGACCTGAAAGCAGAATTCAAATAAAACAAAAGATTTGGTCATATTTAGGCTGAACTGGCTGGTGGAGAGCAACATATGAAATTTTGCTACGATCTTACAAGTTCAGTTTTAAATGGAAAAAAGTGTACATCAGTTGATAAACGTTTTGTCCAAATATTTAGAAGAAGACTACATTTTTATGTAGTTCTCAAACTACCGCCTTACATTAAACAAAATGTGGTTAAAAGGTTTGCTGCCGTCCTAACCTCCACAAATAAAATTGGCAAATAAAGTTGGTATGCAGCCTGTTAACATTTTTAAGAGCCGATTTGTTCTAGTTACAATTGCTGCTTCACATTCCCATATTTTTCTTATCACAATGTCAAACATCTGAGTTTCTATGTTTTGACTTGTACAAATAGAATGATTTTGCAAAAGTTATTTAAAGACATTTCAATGGTCATAAATGCAAATGTATAACATTTTAGAAATAATCTGTATTACTTTGGTAATATTAAGCAGTCAGATGTGTTCAGTTCTTATACGTTATAAAACATATGGGCAAAAACTGACAAGATTCAAAGCTCCTAATTAACAACATAATTAAAACAATCAACATTAAAAACATGACTTCAGCATGGAACTGATGGAGGCACAAACCAAAAGGTTGTACGATGTAATAAAAAAAAATAACTGAACTGTGAAAAAAGGCTTGCAGAAGTTATTACTTGCAGAATCAACTAAAAACAATTGTCCTTTCTTTATGTCTTTCTACTATGTAGACTTTGGATAACGTCCAACGAAAAGGAGACACAAGTTTCCAGAATAACTCACCAAGCAGTCTGTTCAGTCAGTCAACATGAATTACTGTAACAATCTCTTAATGAAAAATAGTCACAGTCATAAAAAAATAATTCCAACCGTCTACATAAAATGTAGAGCTTTAGTGCACTTTACTCCATAAACTAAAAGATTAGACATTAGCTGAGTATGTACACTACTACAGTTATGAAGTTTAGACAAGAACACTTCACAATTCCTTAGCCTGTCCTAAACCACACTTAAATCAGAATAAATTTAACACAATGAGTATGCATACCATAAACATTTGAAACAAAATGAACATTTTCATGTTTCATGGGGACTTTTGTTTGTGTCCTCTGTTACTAAGTGTTGGATAAAAGAATATATAGAATCCTCCGTTTAACGACATTAACTTTTAGCATCTTTACCTACGCTTAACATTTCTTCCATAACTTTTCTTAATCTGTCATGTTTGACCTACTTGTTGCCACAAACTCAGAGCCCTTTTCACAAATTGGCCATTTTTTGCTTAAACCCAATCACTCAACCACTGTCGTGTTGGCATCCAAGATAGAAATCCGTTTATTAGTCTGTTCCTCCTAAAAACATCTCTAGACCAACTCCGTACAGTCACCTGTGATCAGACCTAAATTTTAGGTTTAGAATTTACACAGTTTAAAAGTTGGACACAAAAGCAAACTATTGACCATAAGGAACTTCTCTTTTATTTAAATTGTTAGACCGCTATTAGCATCATCTTTTTGTGTCTACCTAAAGTTCAGTTTTCAGAATGTTTTCCTTTTTGAATCAGTATTTTACAGCTGTAATAGTCTGTCCTCTCTGTAAACCTAACTCCACATATGTAGACATGCCCACACCCAACATGAAACTCTTTCCATCTTTCCCCATTCCCCTCCATACCAACAGACTACCAACGAGGGAAATGAGTCAGCAGCTGTGAGGAAAAGTAAACCAAAGAAAAATTGGCTGTGCAATAATAACAAAGGCTCTCCATTGGACAGGGGAGCTTGTAAAGTAAACGATAGAACAAAAGAAAACAAATTAAAACATGCTGTGAGGGTGAGCCGGGCCAGGGGTGGCAGCCGACACAGATCAGAGTATTTAGGAGGGGAAAAAAAGTCAGAACTGGGTTTTAGATCGTGGATAAACACATCAGCAAAACAAGCCTAATGTATCTTTAGTACTTCCTGTCCACATCACCCTAAGAAGTTAAGTCTTGTAAAAATCACAATGACAGATTAGCAGAATATTTTATGAAGCAGGTAAATATAAAAAGGATACAGGGCTTTGTGTGTGTAATCTTTTTTAAACAAAATAAAAAATCTGGCACCACCGTTTCAAAGGACTCTTTGTCTTCTTCACCTCAATCTACCCTGAAAAGCCACTGTAACATGACCACAAGCACATCTGTAAGCTGTGCAGCACGTCTGAGACTCCTTTTCCATGAACAAGCAGCCATAGTCAAAGTACAAATGTCTCTCTGCAAATTTATCAAACAATGTAATAAATTACCTGAACAGACTGCAGGAGAGTCACCATTATATGTTCTAATAATTGTGCTATCCAGAAACCAAATCTAATTAAGAATGACTAATGGGGATCCAAAATAATTAGTATATAATAAATAAGAATTGACAGAATTGGAAAAAAGAAGTTGATATTCAAGA
>JAVKLF010000132.1:9057880-9070402 GCA_034783495.1 Millerichthys robustus
CAGTCTATCTGTTAAAAGTCTAGATATCAGAAAGTTTTATAAATGAGAGTATCTACCATAACACTTCAGCAAGAAAAAATATTGTTCGTTCTAACAACATTATCAGCTCTGCAAAGGCATCATCTTTCTCATTTCACAAGTAGCAAAACTTGACATAATAGACAAAATGTTCAGCAGAAAGTTTTAACTAAGTCCCCTTGGTCAAAGACTGTAATATGTAACTAATAATATTCAGACATTACTAAATTCCTAACATTTTTGTTGGACAGTAGTCACTATTGTGACAAATAATCCATGCTCAGAGGAAACTTTCTTCAGATATTTTTACATTTACAACTTTGGAAAGTCAGGAGATTTAGCAGGGGTTTGACCATAATTGCTTGAAAACATTAGAATTGGGTACTAAAACAGGTGCAAACAAAGATTCTAAACGTAAACAACTGCCATCCACCCCAATAGAGCATGAATGAGTGTGTAACCAGAGTACCTGAGCTTTTGATTCGTGTTTACTCTTCAACAACTGGTGAAAATGTCGAAGGCAAGTAAAGGAAACACCAAGTTTATCAGGGAGGATTGCACCACATTTGAAAAAAAACAAACACTTTTGGACAGGTGATCCTCTGTGTAAGACAGTATTTATGTATTACACATAGGAATTACTTACTTTTTGCTTGTGTTTCAGAGTGTGATTGCAGGTACTGTGTGTAATTTTAGAGCTGCTGCCTTTTTGTCAGTGCTGCATTCCTTTAGCAAACAAGCTATATTTTGTTTTCTATTCATTCCACACAAGCAGCATTTTTTTAAGTACATGACACCAACTTTTAACACCGGACATACTCGTACTTTGGTCAAGAGGACTGCAAAACAATGATCACCCTAAGCTGGTTGTTACTGTATTACATCACTGTTCTCTGTTCTGTTTTGCAAGACATCATGACCTGACCAGACTTGTCCTTTTGAACAACAACAAAAACAAGTTTTGTTTGCAAAACAGCAAGGAAGTTCACTACAGTCTATACCCATGTTATTTTTTATTTTCCTGACAAATAAGGGTGTATAATATAATAAAACACAGTAAACAGCCAATCAAAACAATTGCAGCAGCACACGTCTTTAGCATGCACAAAGGTCTCCTATAAATTCTTTAAATATGCTTAGTTCGCACATGCACACTTTTTCAAATTAGTTTGAAAATGAATTCAAAATAGAAATAAGAGACTGAAAAATGAATCTAGTCCCCCCATAAAATGTTGCCTCTCTGTCTTTTAAAGCCAGAACTACCATTTTTTCAACCAGCTTGATTAAGATCATTCTCTCTGTGCATTTACCGAGGTTGCCATATTTACATTTTAAATTTTCACTGACCCCTTACTGCACTCTGTTTTCAGCTTTAGTCCTGCTCTCACAAGCACTCTGCAAAGTCAACATTATTTCCAAAAATACTACAACTTTACTGGCCCAGTCTCCAAACTTCTCTGCCATCTCTCATGAGATTAAGGAACTAGGTTGTCAAACTATCCGCCTCCATGCTCAACAAGATGAAATAAACCATAGTTTAGGGTTTATTTTTGAACTGCACCAAAGCTTATCTGATGATAGAGTTTGGCAGCTGTGACGTGAGCATAGCAGACAAATGCATTCATTCTCAACCTCCACTAATTAGTTATGTGTCTGCAGGGAACACCCAGGTCAGACACCACTGCTGAGTCAATGAGACAGTGGATTATAATGAAAAATATGGTGCAATATATTTCAGGAGTTTCCGCTGAGCAACAATGCTTCACACATAAACAACATAAAACACTTACCAAGATAGGATCTCTGGAGAACTTAATTTTCCTCTTTAGGGGAGGGTCATCTTCATCTGAGAGGCCAGGGGCCTCATAACAGTCATATTCCTCATAGGTTTGATCTTCCTCATCTGCCTCCACCTCCTCTTCTTCTTCCCTAATGACCTGATCTACATCTCTGTCATCCACAAATGCTGCATTTTCAATACCATACACTGCTGGAGACGCTCTATCCACCTGCTTCTCTCCTGTAGCATCCTCGTCTGCTGCCTCATCATCTTCACCATCTTGACTCACAACAAAACTGTCTTCCTCCTTCTCTTCTTCATCATCCTCCAGGACTCTTCCTTCATTCACAGTGTCTGTCCCTCTTTGATGATCTGTGTCGAAACTTATTTTTTCTGCTGTGAAGCTTCTTTTTACGTCTCTGTGTTTTTTCTGCTCCTCAAATGCACTGTCTTCAACAAGCACGATCTTCTCATCCTCTGTATCCTCACTTTCTGATGACTCATTTTGAACCACAACCAGTTCAGCCCGCACCATGCTCCCCACTTTTGATCCAGGAACTGAAGGCTGGCTGGGTGGTTTGTCCTCTGCAGAATTGAGAGTTGTGCCATCTTTACTCTTGGCTTTTTCAGGGTGTTTGACCCTGTTTGCACGCTGCGTTCCTTCAGTTGATGTCAAAGACGGTTTCTCAGGACTATGTGGTTTGACTTCATCCCCACCAATAGATGTCCGATTTAATCTGTCAGCAGGTGATGAAAAGAACTTGAAGCCATGGCTAATTGAGGTTGAATCTTCCGATGAGTGGAGTTTGTGAGCGGTATCAGCTGTCAGAGAAACAGATTTGGTTTCCAGACTAGTAACTGTCGGTTTAAGCCCAAGACTAGACCCCACAGATGCAGGCTTGTTGTCTTTATGTTTTTGGGTGACTTTATTTATGGAGTCAGCTGCCTCTTTGACAGGGGACATAGGTTTGTGTAAGCTATCTCTTGTTGGAGAGATAGGGTGTATGTATTGAATACTCTGTTGTTTAGCAGACCCAATTCCTTCTTTCCCAGCAGATGTGTGGCTGTCTTCTGTGTCATTGTCAACCATATAATTTTCCAACCTCTTGGACATGGGCCCTGCATTCAGTGACACTCTAGGCGCATGCCTTTTTTCACCATCAGCCATCTCATCTGGATGACTTTTAACCGCTGAGACATGACTTTGCTCTACTTTATCGGCAGTTTCAGAGCATCCTGACACGTTATTTGTGCTTTTCCCTTCATCTGAGGAACTTCCAAAGGACAAACGATTGACTACTCTGCTTGAGGACTGCTTTTCAGTCACAGCCTGCTCTTTGATGCCCCTCTCAAAGAGTTTTCTGGTCACAGAAAACTTCTCTGCCAAAGCCACTTTGTCAATCTCACTTTCTTCTCCCTTAGGCGTTTTATCTAAATTGTGGGATTCCGGGCTTGAGGCACTGTTGAAGCTAAACTTGTGAGCATTGGCTGGAAACTGCGTCTTGGTTGGAGAAGTCTGGGGAACATCAGGCTTTAAAGTTGGTTTTACTTCTTGGTATTCCTGTTGCTGACCATCCATCTGTAGGAAGATATTCTTTATCTTATTCACTCTGGTTCCAAAAGGCCTTCCCCTAGACTCCTCCCGGGTGTTACTGGATCCGTTTGAAACATTTTTAGAGACAGATTCAGACTTTGGACCATCAAAGGAGCACTTAATGGCATGAAAGTCAGACTTGTATGCATTTCTGTGAGGGGAGGCACTTCTCAGAGTCCTCTCTGCTCCTTTGCTTTCTGCTTTGATCATCTTCTTGCTTGTTTATGACTGGAGCACAATCCTAAAGTCAACTTTCTTGAAGCTTTTTTTTTTTTCTTTTTGAGATTTACCACAAGGCTTTATGCAACCGGTGCCATGATGGGTCCAGCAGTCGGGTTCGGGAGTACTGGTCTCTTAACTCAGGAGAAGTCATCTACAAAGAAACGAGAAAAAAATGTCTTCTTACAGACAAATGACATTAGAAACTTAAAGTTCAACATTGGCGTTATTCACTATAATGGCTCCATATGTTCAGACAATACTGAACTGGCTGTTGGCAAATGAAGGTAAGTTCGCGTGCACAGTTCGCGTTTAAATTGTTGTCTGACTGCTCGCGTGAGTGGCTAAAGTTAAACGACACTAGTTGACCTCGAAACAAATGTTAACTATGACCGTATGTTGTGCTTAAATCAAAGGTTTGCTGCCGGCCACTCCACTCACAGATAAAAAGCGACGCAAAGTTCAACTTTTGTGCGTGCCGACACTTCAGTAAGCGCCTGAACAATTCATTGTCGCATGAATCTTCAACTACGAGCCGCTGAAAAACTGCTCACGCCAGTCAAACTCGGCATAATTCGTACAAAGAAAATGGAAACAACTTCTCCAGGCTCTCACCTAGTTGCTTCACGAGTCCGACGCCAAACGATGGCTCGAGCTACTAGTTATTTTTTCTCTTACAGTATCAAACTTATTCCTTCTTGCTCACCGCCATCATTCCCCGCTCCAGTAGCAGCGTTTCCCCCCTGTCCCTCTCTCTCTCTCTCTCTGCTCTCAGCACAGCTACAGAGACCTGCCGAGGGATGCGCGCGCACCCGAGTCTCTTGATCTCAGATGCGCGCCGCCGCGAGCCACAAGAACGAACGGGAGCGCGCATACATTCCAGAACTATAACCCACTACTCCTGTTTCTCCCCACAGTTTCTCCACAAGCACAGCTCAGACACTAGAGGAATTTTTAGAGGAGTCAGCGTGGGAACTACAACTCACCTAGACTTCTTAAATAGCAGAGTCCACACCAAGAATACACAAAGAGTCACCAAGTAGATTATTTACACTGCATGTTAAGCAATGTAATAGATAATTTTTTTAAATACAAGCTTCCTTTAGCAGTAGTCTGAGAGAGTTGCTGCTATAATATGTTACCTATTAAGTTGAGTTCACCTGTCTCAGTAGGAGTACATAGGTTGAAGGCAACGCTTCTTCATAAAGGTGAAAATCAAATACTTAAAGGTACGCATTGCAAAAGTCTATCCATCCATTATCTGTTACCGGCTTCTTCCTTTCAGGGTCACGGGGGTCACTGGTGCCCATATCCAGTCACCACTGCAAACGTATGACATGAAATACAAAACATTATGTTTAATGGTGAAATTCGAAAGAGTTTATTCCAGTAGTTTTTTCCATATGAAATGTGGGGATGCAAACAATGTTATTGAGTATTTTGTTGTTGTTGTTTTTAGTCAAGTTTTCTTGACTTTGCAATGAGCAACTTTAAGTAATCCTTACTTAGAGCATGACTAGGAATGATTTCATGCATGAATTATTTCCAAATATATCATAAAATCAGGGCCACGTGATGCCTGGGGCCTTTTCGAGTGGATTTATTTTCCTCAGGCATGCGTGAGTTTTCTCCGGGTAGTCCAGTTTCCTTCCACAGAACAAAGATATACATGTTAGGTTAACGGGTAACTCTAAAAGTGTGAATGACAGTATGAATGTGGCCCTGTGATGACTTGAGTCCTGTCCAGAGTGTACCCCGTGCCGCTCACTCAGTGAGAGGAAAAAATGTGTTTAAACATCAAGATCAAAATGAAACAAACAGTAGCTGAAGTCCAAAGAAAATCTTTGAAAATCCTTCCGAAAGCCTGAAGAACTAGTGCATGAACAATTACAAGAAAGTTGGAAGAAAACAAAAAAATAAAAACTTAGGAGTGGTTAAAATCTACAGCAGTACCAAGTCAGTGCCTCACATTAAATTGATCATCAGTTAATAAATTTTCATTTCAATTTCCAAAAACATTAATTTAAGATCCAAGTCCTGGATTAACTTGTCTGTAAGAAAACCATTTGTTATGTGCTAAATAACGAAGAAGTTAAAAAGATAATTGCATTCTAGTTTGAGCAAGACATCTGCAATAAACATAAAAACAGCCTATGGATAATATTCAGTTGCACTTTATTACCCTTTACTTCAAAAAGTTCAAAAGAAGGCCTTTTTTAAGAAAAAAATAAAGGAATCATGTTTAAAAAGCTCTCATTCTATGTTGATATCATTTAATCAAAATGAACGATGAGAAGCAAAATAAAGCATTCAAAAACGTGGAAAATCACAATGATTTTTGGCATTTCTTCTCCAAATAAGGCAAGTGTAATTTACAGGATATATATGTGGCCTCAATAAAACTAGGTCATCTACAGGGATCCTGTACACCATACACTGGCTTTATTTAGCTGTCTGAAACATTTTCCAACTTACACGGCAAAAATGATGTGTGAAATTGATCCTACAGTGAAGTTTTTTAATGTGCTGTTTAAAGTCAAGACTCTTCCTCATGCTGAACATGAATAACTCTACATTGTTGACATTGTGTTAAAGAGTTATGATTTTTTTTAATCCGATTTTTGAGCTTCTTTTCAAACAAACTGAGTGACAGCATGGTTTGATTTCCTCAGAGGGCAAGAACCTACATTACAAAAATATCATCCAGCCATCTGACCCAGGAAACATACTGACCACATAAAGAAGTAGTGAAAGTGTAAGAAATCATCTCCACTTTTAGATAGATGAACTATAAAAGTATTTTGCCTTAAACAAGAATACAAATCTGGATTTATTAAACACAGAACGGTAATAGCAAATGTGTTCTTATACAGTGATTATACATTACAGCCCTTAAAGGCAGCTTTATGTAACTAAAAGCAAGAACGTAGTAATTATTGATAAACAGGAACCAGACTGCAGTTTGAGACATGAACAGATGGTGATTGTGATCTATTTATCAGGCACTTTATATCAGCACTGTCATATTTCTTAGTAGCCTACAGTTGAATCCTACTGAGTTTTATTTGAACAAAAGATGAAATATATACATTGAAAAATCTAGACTGTTTCTTCTCTTGTCAAAAATGCCATTCTGCAGTTACCATTTGTCAAATTAAAAACCTGTTGCTGTGGTTTTGTCCATTGCTGTAAACTGGTGTTTAGACTCATTCAAGGAGATGTCTCTGGAAAAGTCTCAGTCCTCAGGCATTTCCTCTGGAGTTATCTCCCCTCACATTCCATCTGAGACATGGTTATCTGATCTGTGAATCTTTTATACAGTTTGTAATTCCCCGCTCACAAGTTCACAGTTTATACAAGCTCTTTGTTGTTGCTGTATGACTTTCTTATGTACTCTGGCCTAATTTGTTTTATGTAAATCCACTGACATTTGGCCACCATCCAACGTCTGAACAGTGTCAGTTATGACGCACTCCACTTTAAACAGAGTTTCTCTCATTTATGTTGCTTTGACTTTGCCTTTTTTAGAGAAAATTTCTTCCTGTAATAAAATGTTAAGTCTCGTAAAGATTGACTCTGAACTCGCTGTTTTTTTTTTAAAAGCATACGTTCCACATACCAGGAGTTTTCCCCCTGATGCTGAAGAGCGTTTAAAATTGTGCTGTGTGTGCACATGAGGGCTGCATGTGTTCATGTGTTTACTACTGGAGTCTGCAGGAGCATCTCCTAGCAACTGCAGGTCTGAAAAGCCACGCAGTCATTGGCTTTTGGAGGAACATCGCAGCCAAGTCTGCGGTCCCTATAGCAACCTGTTAAACATAGAACGAACAGGGAAAAAGGAAAATGACAAACAGAGCAGGTGACATGGCTGGAGTAGGTCGTGGAAACTTTGAGAAAAGTACCTCTGCACTTGGTCTTTTTCTCTGATGTTTTTCAGTGTGTATAGCGGCAGCTTTTGAAATGGGCTACATAAACAACTTCATTTCAACATTAAAGCAGTCATTTCATTTTTTAATTGGGGTTCTGTAAAGTTATAATCAATGAATATCTCAGCTGTGATAAGACCCTAAGTTTGATCAAATAAAGTTTAATTCAGAGCTAAAGGCTGGTTCCAAGACGAAAGTGGATTTCTGTTGTTTTAAAGCAATTCTAATCTAAAAATTTCAAAAATAAAGTTAGTTCACACAAAGGCTGTTTCATATTTTGCAAACACAAATAGCAGCAGAAGCAACCACTAGCTGGAGCAGTTTTGGTGCAGCCTGGGGCTCTTCCTGCAGAAATATCACATTTCTGTCAAAATAACTGCACAATCCAACATTGAAAAAATAGCTGTTGCATCAATTGAATTTAAATTTTTGAGATTAGTGTTATTGCAGCAATCCACTTTTTTGCCCTTGCTTGTTGGCTCATTAATCCAGCCACAATTAAATCCTGTACACAGGGAGCGGTGCGCTCTGTTTATGCTAGAGTGGAGCCATGGAGCAGCGATGAATTCTGTAAACTGCATCCACGTTCAGTGCTGCTGGGAGACTGGGAGACTAAAATGCATCCAGTACTTATCCAACATGCTTGTATGCATGTGACTCTTGATTGTAAGTGCTAAGGCAGCATCACAGAGTGACAAGTGGCAATCTGCTTCATTCTCCGCCGCTTAGGGCTCCACAGTTTTGCTTTTGTGCACCTCATACCCTTAAATGGATTTGCGTGTTTTTGATCCCTACATAAAAGCAGCCCTAAACTCCATTTCACCAAAGTGAAATTGGTTTATTAAGCTATCTACAACAGGTAAAATGTTATTTGTTCATAAGCTTGATGCTAAACCCAACTTGAAAAAAATCTTAACTATTGATTTAAAAGAACATGTGTTTAAGAACATGTGGCACAGTCTGGGCAAGTTTGTTTTGACATCTTCACACATTGTTATTTTGATCTGTGGCAGCTGGGAGTTAATGGCATGCTGCATTACAGGAATGTGTCTTCTGTGTTGTACATGCCCTGACCTGAACCCAGGCCTTTATTCCTGATATTTACCCAAGCAAGAAAGTGCAAGACTACAATGGGAAGTGCATACTTTCCTCATTGTGAAGGAAAGACATGTGCACAGTCAACATAATACTAAACTAACATCCAAAAGTTAAAAATCCTATATATTTTTTTCAGGTCATCAAACTGAGGCTAAATCGTTAAAGTTATAAGTTAAATGGTTTTTAATTTTATTGCACAACAAGGAGAGGACTGAAGAAAACTGTTCTTATAATCTAATTCTTACAGTTTTGAAAACACAATGCTGCCATCTTGCTGCAGAAAAAAATACAATTTGAAGAAAAACATTGTTTAAAAAAAGAAAGAAAAGTAAGTAGGCTACTGTAAGCCAGCCTTTAAAATAAAAGTTTGTATTTTACATTGATTTGTTTATCATAGGTATTGCTAACATGGCCTCCACATGAAAAAAATAGATTGTTTCAATCACTGGATGTGCTTTTGTGACTTAAGTTTTGTGCAATTATACATGAATGTGAGAGAGTATCTTTAAAATCAATCACAAAAATCAAGATTTTATTTTGAAGTTATCAGACTTCCAGTGATAAGACGTGCCAACAGAGGAAACAGTTTTCCTCAGAACGGAACGGAGTTGGAGTCGCTGCACCACAGTCTTTTTGTCTCTGCAGTGGTTTGTTGCCAAGGTAACCAAGAGAAACCAATGACCCTTTCATTATGTGACCTCTTCTTACAAAGCATCATTCTCTCAAGGCCATTATGGAAATGTTTCCACCTAAGATACAAAGTCATTCCGCACACAGAGTGTTACAGTTAAAATGGCCTTTCACCTTCAGTGGAGGCAGGATTTCAGAGCTGCTTGAGTTTATGCATGTTTATCTCCAAAAAGTTGGTACAATAGAACATACATAGAAACAAATTCAATTTATAAAAACACATCAGCATTAATTTGTTATGCCTTATTCTCTATCAACAACTTTTTGTTTATTATATCTTAGAGATACATTTTATCACAAGCCAGCAAATCAGGTAAGAAAAGAAAACCCTTACTAAAATTTGATTTATTTGACTTTCAATTAAGAAAGTAATGCAGAAAAAATAATTGAAGACAATTTCTCATTGCTCTTTCCGCAACAAAGTCAAAAATTACAAAAAAATTCTAACTAAATTTTCTTGACTTGAAAGTTGTCCTACTGTCATGAGAAGAAACAAAATACAGTGACAAAAAGATAATCCATAAAACTATTTCACATTTAAAGTATTACATTTGGGACTGAATAAAATATCAACGAGGGGCCAAATTTGGCTCATGGGCCTTGAGTTTGACATATGTGACCTAATACAGTGTTTAAAACACGTTAGTTAAATATAATTCGGACGCTAAACAAACATAATTATAGTGAATAAAAGTGAAACAAACAAAAAATATTCTAAAAGTGAACTTTTTTGTCACATTCTTTACATGTTACATATGTTTTGTAGCATTGTTTGTGGGTTTGCAAGACGGGTCCTCGGCCAGAAGCTAATGCTGTTTGAGTGACCATGGCATGGAAAACCCTTATTAACCCCTGACACAGACCACGTAGACCTGAGCAGAGTTGAATCCATTCCTGGTGAGACTAAACTATATATACATAAAAAAAAACGCTTTATGGGGGGCCATTGCCACCCCTTGCCCCCCTTTGGTGGCGCTCCTGAATTACAGGATGTGTGTCCTTCTTCTAAAGGGTTTGCCACTACACAGCAACTAAAAGACATCCGCGCAACACTGAAAAGACAGAAATGCAAGAGAAAAGTCTCCGTTTGGCGTTTCCTCTGTTCTCTCTGAGTGCACCTCTGAGGTGAGCAGGCTGGATGATAAGTGAAGGTGCAGCCTCCTCCTCCTCCTCTTCCTCCTCTGCAGCAGCAGCAGCAGCAGGACTTTTCAGCTGGAGCTCGCGATGGTGGCGGCGCACACTTCGTCTCATCCGTCCCAATCTGCCGAGTGGATCATCTGTCTGGACAAGAGGTAATACAGAGCTCACGTGTCATCGTGCAGACAGCTCGTTTTAATCAGACACAACTCGCTTCTTCGCCACGAGTGTTGTGTTTAAACAGCTGCATTAAAACAAACGTGATATATGTTGCTGTCATTTTAATTTAAAGCTTTAAATAGACTAGTTCATCCTTGAGAGGTTGCTTTTTTTCTATCAGGACACCTGTGCTCCTTTTTTTAAACCCTGAACTATAATAAAGCTTAAATATGAGCAAACAGCTGCTGTTGACCAAACTTACAATTCAGCTACAAGAAATAAAAACAATTTCATCTGAATAATTCTGGGCAAATTTTGAATTTGTGGACTGCTCATCCCACAAATACATGTTCCTTATGTGCCTCCATTTAAAAAAAGGAAAAACTTACTGAAGCAAATTATTTACCAGACACAATGTGTTTTTCCTTTTTGTGCTAAGTTTAATTAAATAACTAATATGAGAAGTGGTGGTTCAAGAGAACAAACTAAAATCTGACAGAAATACTGGAGAGTTTGATGCAGTTTTTTTAAAAAAAGCTAGTAGAGTAAAAGTTAAAAGTTATATCTTTGCCTTCCTCTGATTTAAGTAAAAGGAGGATCTGCTTAGTTTAGTCATTACTAATTAAAAATGATAAATGTTAGTTGTTTTTTTACACTTGTCATTGATTTACAAAGTTTATGATTTTAAGGACAAAAATTGTCTTCTTATCTGAGGTCCCTGCTAGACCAGTGTAGTCCAGTAGTAGGCTCAACATTGTCCTTTTGTCAAATAGGCAGAAAAATTAGATTCAACTCATAAGAGAACGAAGTGAACAGAACAAAGAGAAGGTCCAAAGTACAGCAGCAATAAAAAAAAAAACTGCAGCAAACCAACGCTGTATAAAGATGTGTTTACACAGTAATATCTATTGCTCACTTGTGGAAGCCACATGCTTCTCCTAAATCTCTTGTTTTTTTGTATGACTCAGCTTTTCTCAGCAAATACTGCCCTCCTGTTCACACAGTGGAGCTGAAATCACAGTAAAATGCAATGAATGATAAACATGAAGGCTGAATCTACTCTGGGTGTGAAAATTTGCTACATTGTGTGGATTAAAATTTAGATTTACTGTGTGCAACAGATGGACAGTTTCTCCTATTTTGTTATAGTTGGTATTTAAAACTCCTACACACCAGTGTTTTCAATTTCACACGTTCTGGTGTGAATAGTAAAATGTGTGGAGCTTAGCAAGAAGTGAATATGTGTTGTCTAAATGGTTCCTTCTCTGAGAAAACATTTGTACAGCATTAATATCGGTACAAATAGTGACACATATAAACAAATACTATTACCAGAGAAAACAATAAGGTAGAAGCAATACCTTGTTTTCCTTTGAATTATTAGTTATGCTTGGTTTTACTTTTTAAAGGACAAGCATTGACATATCTTGACATGAAAACCCTCACATCATGTTTCATAATCCACAGTGAGGTTCCCAATTTCGGGAATGTTTTGATTCATGTTTTTCAAATTAAAATTAAATTCTGACTGATGCACAATGAGTAACTGGTTTCTTTACTTCTTCAGACCAGCAGAGCGCTCAGGTGAAGACGTCGACATCATCCTGGCTCGTCTGAAAAACGTGAAGGCCTTTGAGAGATTCCACCCCTGTCTGCTGCAGCAGATTTGTTTGTGTGGACTCTATGAGTGCCTGGAGAAAGGGATCACTCGTAGGTCAAAACACATCTGAGGACTTAATAGTTAATTATTTTTAAATCAACAAGAAGGCTTATTTTGTTTTATTGTTCTTTTTCCCAGTGTTTCGCCAAGGAGACATCGGCACCAGCTGGTATGCAGTGCTTTCCGGTTCACTGGATGTAAAAGTGTCAGAGACGTCACGATATCAGGTACAGCTGAAATC
>JAVKLF010000132.1:9089651-9102205 GCA_034783495.1 Millerichthys robustus
GGGGTGAAAGTTAAACTATGAAAAATTGAAAGTTAATAAATAATAAATAAACTATAAAAAATTGTTGTAGTTGACAGAAGTAGAAGTCAATAAACTCATATCATTCCCCTTTGAGCTGCCTTTGTGTCTATAAAGTCATCTTACCAAACCACTGATGAACACAATAATTTACCTTTGTTTTATTTGGAGCATATTTTTTTAACTTCATCAGAAAATGTCATGGAGTTAGGGAAAGATGGTTGGAAACAAATTTTACAATTTTCATGGAAACCTAGTGTTTGACCACATATGCTAAACTTTTATTGGTTTACAGGATTAGAAATGCAGATAGAACCATATTTATTTCTATGCCTGAAGTATTTGTTTTGTTTTGTTTCATAAAGGTCATATACTTATAATAAACTACCATTTCCCCCTAATTTATTACAATAAAACAAATAATTTCACAAGAATCTGTTAAAGAACTGACCATTTATTATAAGTTTATAACTCAACTACAGTTTACTTCAAGACTTAAAAAAATTCTAATGCATTCATTTGAAAGTCATCTTTTAGTTTTCACTTATTAAAAAAAGCTCCATATTTAATGTAAATTTTGCAAACCTGGTGCTCAGCTTGATTATTTTTCTGATTTAACCACCTTTATTAAAAAACAAAAAAACAAATCAGTTTAGATTTATGGTGCAATAACTGCTCCAATCACAAAGTCTATATTTGTGTCTTTTTCACAGAGAAATCTATCTTCAAGCCAAACGATGTTTCCGTCTTTTCCACGCTCAGCACAAATGGACGACTCTTTGTCTGCCAGAGGGACCAGCTGGATTTGTTGGTGTGGTAAATTATAACTAATCTAAGACATTCTTAATAATTAAACCTACATTAACGTCTCTGTGCCTTCAACCTTTTGCTATAGTATGTATTTTAATCACATAAGTTTGTGGTATCTCTTAAAATTTGTAATGTAAGCCTCTTTACATTTGACTGAATTAAAGTTTCTTTTCATATATATGCTTTGTAGACCACTCTACCTGAGCAGGAGGGTCCATCCACAGGGTCCCTAGCCACTTTTGAGTTAATGAGCTCCAAAGATGTTGCGTACCACATGACCTTTTATGACTGGGAACTTTTCAACTGTGTTCATGAGGTATGTTAGACCATTTTAGAGCATTTGTTAAAACTATCTGCAATATTTTTCTACAACAGTATAGTTTTATTTTACTCTCTGAATCAGTTGTGTTGTATTTTCACACCTTATAGCTCGAACTCATCTATCACACAGTTGGAAGGCAATATGTCAAGAAAACCACGGTGAACCTGGATCTGTTCCTGAGGAGGTTTAATGAAATCCAGTTTTGGGTGATCACAGAGATGTGTCTGTGTCCTCAGCCGAACAAGAGAGTGCAGCTACTGAAAAAGTTCATCAAGATTGCTGCTCAGTAAGTGGGCCTCTTTACACTTATGAGGTTCCTCAGTTTTTTTTTCTCATTATGAACTTATTTGATCTTTTCTATCAAAGCTGTAAGGAGTACAAGAATCTAAACGCCTTCTTTGCTGTTATTATGGGCCTGAGTAACCCGGCAGTGAGCAGACTGAGTCAGACCTGGGAGGTGGGTAACAGTGGGTTGAGTCACGCTCCACCTGAACTGCAAGTTGACTTTTTCTCTGTGTTTTGTGCTCGCAGAAACTTCCCAGCAAATTCAAGAAGTTTTATGAGGAATTTGAAAACTTGATGGTATGCTTCACAGTTGTTATCTTTTAGTACATTTAATTTATTTTACACCTTTTCCTCTTCGAGTCGGTTTGCTTTACATCAATACTAAAGTCTGCCAGTTCCTCACTCAGTAATCTGACAGCTTTATTTAGCAGATCTCTGAATATCTGTGCTTCCACAGGACCCAACCAGGAACCACCGGGCCTATAGACTCATAGTCTCCAAACTTGAACCTCCCATCATTCCATTCATGCCACTGATGATAAAAGGTCAAACCTCTTTCTCTGACAACTGTTTACTTTTTATCGTAGCATCTTGTTGAACCATTCCCTTCCTCTTCAACGCCTCAATATAAACATTGTGCTCTTTTTCCTTTCGTTTATTCCAGACATGACGTTCACACACGAGGGAAACAAAACATTTATCGACAATTTGGTCAATTTTGAGAAAATGGTGAGACTCTGCAGGTGTAGATTGCTGTCTAGCAGTTGCCTTAAACTTCCTTCTCCTTTTTTATTCTTTCAGTTGGTTTCTTATTGTGGCTCTCTGTCTTGCAGCGGATGATCGCGAACACTGTGAAAATAGTGAGACGCTGCAGGAGTCAAACGTTCAGTAAGTTCTTTGTTGAAGGTCCAAATAATCACTTTAAATACACTCGCTGACAAAAAGGTTAAAAATCCAGAAAGAATTGTTCAGTAAGGTCTGGTTCACATGCAGACCAGTGTTCAATGGTTTAAATGACTACATTTGCAAAAACTGCATCAATAGTGTTATCAGACAGTTGCTGGAACATCTGAAAATCAGAAATAATAAGTAAAGGTCACCAAACACAAGATGCCTTTGACAGCATCGCTCCGTGATGGGGCTTGATAATAATTGCATTGGGGATCTGCAGAAAGTCAGGTGGTCATGTTGTGTAATTCACGTGGGGCGTACAGATGTTCCAGTGACCTGATTTTAAAACCATGGGGGGAACTTCAGGCAACCCCCACACATATGGAAGGTTTAGTTTGCCCAGGAAAACCACAGCAAGGGAGGACTGTCATACTGTGCACCAAGCATCACAGAAACCCATAACATCTGAATGTGCCATCTCGACACAACAACCTGGTTCCTGATCTATCTCCAATTGAACGTGTGACACCAGCTCTTTTGCAAACAGTAATACGCATTTGTTTATTTAAATCAGGTCCGGAACCTCCGCTGGCTGGGAAGCACCACCCTGACATCTGGACTTACGTCCGTCATCTGAGTGTGATCGACAACCAAAGGACACTAACGCAGCTCTCTCACGGACTCGAGCCCCGCAGGTCCTAACCTCACCCCCACTTCAGGATCGGACCTTTTACCACCCCATCATGCTGCTTTCACACAACATGATGTGTGCTTCACACTGACATATATTTTAGCCCAATCCAGGCAATCACATGGAGGACCTAATGAGGGATCAGATAATGAGATATTGTTTCACTGACTTGTTAAGCCTTTTATTACAGTAATCTGTGATTTTTCAACAACAATAATTGTTGTGGGATGAAGTACCTCTCATATCGGTGTCATGCGGATATCATATCATCTGCAACTCAAACAGACAAAGAAAATAAGCATCTCTGGGTGGTGGGGGTCTCATTTGCTAGATTAATGTGTAAAATCTAAGATGTAAACAGTGTGTGATGATTTAAAAACCCTTCAAATTCCTGCTATGCATGTGTTTTGTATCAAACAATATTAATACCTTTTTTGTTTTATTTAGAATCTGTTTATTCTGACTTTAGCATGGGGATGTTTGAAATCAGCACATTTTTCTTTCAAAGCCTCAAATATAACACTGTCTCCAGATAGGATGAACTATTTTATAAATATTTGTCACCTGTAGTTACTCTCATGCTCTGTTTTTCCATTGTTTGTATTTATAGCATGTCAACCTTTGTAAATCTTAAATTTTGTTATGAACCGTTTGAATGAGTGAAATGTGTCCTTTTATAAAAACCTGAGCATAAAACCAGAACTTTCCTAACATCTCAGATTTATTTGTTTTTATGTTTTTTTATTTAAGTTATGTATCATTGCTCGAAAGAAACAAGCAGGGGACAGCCACAGCTATTAGGTTCCTTTAAAATTCTGTGTCCTTCAGTTTAGTTATGATTATTTGATGTTTAGGCAAGTTTAATGTAAGTAACAGCTGCTGGAATCCAAATTGCTGTATCCACAATAGTAAAAAAAAACCAACAGGCTAAATAAAATAGCATGAAAGATAGTTAAAGATGGAAATCCTCTATAAAAAATAATCCAAAAAAGCAATAAAACAAACAACACTGACAAAACTTAACCTTCAGACACAATTTTGGTGTTTTTAAGTGATTGTCATGGATTTATATAGCCTACTGTAATATACCACTTATATCACATAAATGAAAACACTTGTTTTGTGTTAAATTGCTAAAAGAGACTATAATTTAACACTTTTATACACTGTTTGGCTTATCCTGTGAATCTTTTGTTTCGCATGTTTAGGCATTTCGGTCACATGACCCACAGGTTCACTGGACGGTCATGTGACTCAGTGAAATTTCTTCAGATAACAAGATAAATGACCGACTGCAGACATAAACATACTGTCATCCTTTTTTAATGAAATGCTCAGATTAGGTTGTAAAAAATAAATATATGTCGTGTGACCTTTTACGCCTAAGCATGGAAGAAAAAAATAAAACCTTTCAGGATCGTGACGGTAGTTCCACGTTCCACCAGCAGGGGGAGCTGTTGCCATCAGTTTGGTTGACCGGAAAACGAGCAGCTGCCGAGACCCGAGGTCGTTGTGCAACCAGTAAAACCACCACTGGAGAGCATGAATAAAGCTTCTTGAAATGAAAGAACGTCACACGTGATTTGCCGGAACTCCGATCACCTACTTTTCTTTTTTAAACAAAGTTTTTAGCGTCAAACCAGACTCGATCAGCTCCAAAGACCCGCCGCTGCTGTGAAGCCGGACACTTCTCACTGAATGTCGGTATGTTTTTATAAAGACCGAAACTCTGAGGGAAAGTTACACTAGAAGTTTCAATGGCATCAAATAGGCGAGGACAGGAGGTTGGAAATGGATGCATATTTTGTAAACTACACCTGGTATGTAGATGTAAAATGCTGGGCCTGCTGAGTATAATAAATAGTTTATAAAGATGTAAATTCGACAGAAACAGGTTTGACCACAGGCATGACCCATTTTACTGTTGCATTATGTGCCCCAGTAAAATGGGGCATTTGATCTTATTTCACACGTTTATGAAAAACCACTAAGCAAAAGCTAATAATTCCAGCACAAATATATCCAGTGTTCTAACAAACTATCATCATAACCCTTTTTTATTTGAAGGGTTTTGGGATGGAGATCCAACATGATTTTACAGGAAAAATAATAGTTTAGTATTATATAGTGATAAACAGAGTACTTACAATGGCAGATACAATGTACTTATGGGGTTACATTTAAGATACATTACTTAAGATTTAAACACAGGGTACTTACAGGGGTACATACAGGGACTTACATGGTACTTATGGGGGCACATTAAGGGTACTTACAAGGTATTTACAGGGTACTTACGGGGGTGCATACAGTGCACTTATGAGGTACGCTTAAGATACTTAAAGAGGTAATCACAGGTTACTTACAAGGTACTTACAGGGTACTTATAGGGGTACACACAGGGTATTTATAGGGTATTTACATGGTGCATATGGGGATATTTACAAAGTACTGTTGGGTTGTTTTATGAAGCGGTTTGTTACCCTGTGTAAGGCTTTATGTCTGTTTTAACCTGTTGCTCCAGTTTTGCATTTCTTACTCAGTAACATTTCTCTGCATGTGTTGTTGCTGCCTTTGACGATGTAATATGAAGATGATGCCACTTCTAGCCGTCCCGTCCTTAATTAGCTCAGCTTACCTGGGCTTTGACATATGGCTATCAGGTGTTATTGCTGTCCTTTCTAGCCAGCACTGTTAGCTATTGGGTGAGAAGCTGGCAACATTGACTGGAAGAAGTGCTTCAAATATCCCAGTAACACAGGCCTCTGGAGTGGTCGCACATAACTGGAAGGGCTGGGCCACTGAGCAAATTGCTTTGAAGCTAAGTATAGCACAAATCCAAGTAAATCTGCAGGGAAAAAAAGTGGCTCCCCTCTGTGACAATGGAGACATTTCCCACTGTGATGGATAGTAATCCCAATGAAGACCAAGGTAACAGCCTTTTAAAAGCTGTAATTGCTCAGCTGTAAATGGGAAACCCAGGAACAATAACAGAGCTGCAATTTCCCTTCAATTATGGAATTACTGTTTTTTTTTTGTTTTCATAAGATGCTTTTATGGTGTTACAGACAAATAAGAGATGTGAAAATGAATCTGTGTGGTTTCAGTCGCTCCCAACGTGCATAACCTGATGTTTGGCCTCGCAATGTGAGCAGAAGGAGCTCCTTCTTTACTTACAAAAAGATAAAGAGAATATGAAGATCTGCTCCTTGTTTTTGAATCTAAACAATTTTCACTTTCCCTGCTTGTGGCCTTACTAGAGACAAACAGAGAGTAATTTCTGCATCATCCCCAGCCTGTCAGCCATGCCTCTGCGTGCGTCCGCATACAGAGAACTAGCCTTTGTTTCTCAGTGGCTCTAACAAACACAAGCAAACACAAAAACTGGCAACAACTCAGTCAATTTTACAGACTCTGAGATTGAACTTGTCATGGTAGTAGCTGGAAGTCATCCCCATCACATACTCTGAGTGCAAACAAATCAACCAAGAGCTTTGATTAAAACTTTGGCACACAAGGTGGCAGGCGATATAAAGTCTTTCCTTGTCCTGTGATCCACTTCAGAGGTCAAGTTGGAGCTGAGCATCATTATGAGATGTCGTCTCCCCGAGCGTCTTTCGTGCAGATCCGGTTCGATGACATCCTCTTCTACGAGAACTGCGGCGGCGGGAGCTTCGGTAGCGTGTACCGAGCCAAGTGGATCTCCCAAGACAAAGAGGTGGCAGTAAAAAAACTGCTCAAGATTGAAAACGAGGTAAGAGTCATCATTGTTGCCGAAGCTTTTCGTATAATTTTTTTTAAAATTGTCAGTGTAATAATTTTAATTACTCCCCCATTTAGCTGGATGTGGTGACTTCTTTTACCCATCACTCACGGTCATTATAGTCGCCCACTCTGAGAAATGTGCTGCAAAAGAAACGTTATTGCCAAAAGAAAGAAAGTATTTGGCCCAATTACAGTAAAGACTGCTCTTAAAATTACTGTGAAACCGCAGCCTTATTGTCTTAAGGACAAAAAAAAAAGGATTTCTCTTTAAAATCTTTTCAGGAGAAATGTATTACATTTGTTGGCTGTTGGACAATCAGAATATTATTCTTTGTTTCCTTTATGAAATTGTAAAAGATCACAGATATCCATTCAACTTCGCTCAATTGTTAAAGAGATGATTCTTCGCTGAAAACGATAATGTAATCCTTTCAAATTGAACCAATTGTTCCTGTAATTACAGAGTGTGGCAACAATTAAATGAACTTATTCTGTCAGGTTTTGTTCATTCAAGAAACAGCTCAGCGTAAAGTTTTCAAGGCAAAAAGGAGATTCTATTAGGCCTTTAAATATGTCTTGAAATAAATATTCACAAGCAATTAAAAGTCACATATGATAACCTTTGTTCTGTTAGTGAACACCACTCTTTCTAGCCAAACAGTGAGCTAACACTAAGGATCTTTTTGTTGCGCCATTAAAAGTGAAAGTAATCTCATTACGGATATTTTTATACTTTCTCTGTTGTAGTAATTGGGGAGGCCATGGAGTGAAATCACAACTTTCTGACCCTGTGATGGTTTGCAGCATTTTCTCAGTATTCTTTTTCATCTTGTAGCAAGCTGGCTTGGTAATTAAATGCCCACTGGGTGTTGTGTTTCTCATGTAGTTTAAACAACACCAAAAAAAAAAAGAGGAAAAAAAGAAGGATGTTGAATCAAGACGAGCTGAGGTCATGAGATGCTGGTCAACGCGTAAAGATTTCTGAATGTATCCTGGTGCTTTTCTTCATTATCCGAGTGTTGATTCATACAGTTTCTTAGGCTTTTTAAAGGACCTTTAAGATGGGTCATCTTTAACTTGTTACTTTTTGAGCTTTTTTTGTATCAACATATCTGTGTTATCTTGGGTATTTTGTATAGATTCAACTAAATAAATGAAAACAAATTGTGTCTATGAGAAAGTTTCCAAATAGTCTAAATGACTAAATTATTAAAATGGCTAAATAAAGCTGATTTTTTTGCTAAATGATCTGTTATGTGTTGACACAACCATGCTTCATCCCTTTAATTCAGGAGTCTTTAATGTCTGAATACATCACAGATTAGAGTTAAGTAGCTTAAACATAAACAAAACTGTTTCATTGAAAACGTTGAGGTATCAGATAAGGTTCAGAAATAAAAATGACCCAAGTAGGATTTTCTTTAAGACAGAACGAATGTGACAAATCCAATTTTTTCTTATCTAACCCAAGTTTTTTTTAAGTGTGGTGCTAAGGTGGATACATGGACAATGTGTTTGAAAACGATTGCAGTATGATTAGTCATGTCTCATCTCATTCAACTTTTAAGTCACTGAACATAAAACAACTTGGCTTTCAACTCATGGGTTATCTGCTGACTTTTAGTTTTGCACAACTGTCTTAAAAAAGTCATTTTTCTTTCTTTCTTTTTGTGCGTGAACCACTCAGGCTGAAATCCTCAGTGTCCTCAGCCACCGGAACATCATCCAGTTCTATGGCGCGATCGCTGAGGCTCCCAACTACGGAATTGTCACCGGTACGTTTATGAATTATGATTTGATAACACCAGTTTCTCTCTGGGACAAGCAACAAATAAAAAGGCTGCATTACGCCAACATACAGAACGCAACACTTGG
This sequence comes from Millerichthys robustus, assembly GCA_034783495.1. Taxonomy (NCBI): domain Eukaryota; kingdom Metazoa; phylum Chordata; class Actinopteri; order Cyprinodontiformes; family Rivulidae; genus Millerichthys; species Millerichthys robustus. The sequence goes on from JAVKLF010000132.1 coordinate 9,098,309, forward strand.
ACCTTTTGAAAGTGGAGCAAAGGTTTCTGTGGTGGCAATAAAAAAAATGTCAGAGGGTTCAGGAAGTGTAAACACTCTTACAGCTGGCGTGTGTGCCAAGTAGCTTTCTGTGTATTTTTCAATCCAGGGAACATTTATTAATTCAATAGCAGTATGTTAGGAATCATTGCAGAAAAATGATTCCAATCTGATGTTTTCAGGTGGTATTGTATAATAGTAGTTTGTGTTTTTAAATGTGAGCCCACACCACAGTAGAGCCACCATCGTGTCTGCACACATACCTCCTCTGTAATTGCCAACAATATAAAACACAAATTACTCATTTGGATTTGTCACTGTTAGTGTAGCCATGCATGTTCCGTTTTGTGTAATATGGCAGCTTTTTCTTCCTGTTTCCTTTTCTATATTTACATTTTAGGTTTTAATGATTTCTAATAAAGTTAATCTAAAACTTATCATATGAACTGCCTTGAGATGGATTAATGTATTTTGGTTTGGTGCCAAAAAAGCAGAATAATAGAATTTTCAGGAACTTCAAATAATTGACCTTGCCTAATAACTAGAACTGTAAAAGACAGTTTGTGAATTCAGTAAAATACAAGTGAGCAAAGCGAGAAGAGGTTAATTTAGTTTTGTTTTTGAAAGGTGAAAAACACGACCAGAGCTGCTGATGACAGTGGAGAGCTCTGAAGGAATTAGAACAAAGGAATCCGGTCATACAAGGAAGAAGAAAGCACAACAAGGAACTTTAATCAGGTGTAAACAAGTCGAGGAAGTTAAAGGGCCTTGTCCAAATAATATCTGAAAAACAGAAAAAAGTCTGCAAGAATAACCTGGAAATATTCCAGATACACAAAGAATGGATGCACAACAGGCGCCATTAACTTCACAACACTTTGTAAACTTTTCCTCCCATCTCACCCAATAAAATGTCCTTTAGTTGAAAGCTGTGACATAATAAATGATGACTGGAGTAATGACATTATCCAGAAATTTTGGTGTTTTTTATTGAAAAAGAAGACAAATGTTTGATAGGATTTTATACAAATCATAGCCTGAAAATTTCGTTATTTTTTAGGATAGCAAAAGTCTTACTAAAATGTTATGCATTCTGACTTTAATTAGGACTAATAAAGGAAATCAAATGCAAAAAAGCAGCAGCAAGACTAAATGTACTGTGAAGAAAAGCTCCTGGTTCCTGATAAACCTGTAGACTTCATTTTTAAAAAGTTAGGTTATCCAGAAGTGACAGGATGTCTCTGTTTATAAAAGCAGAATCTAATTAACACGAGTGAAAAAAACAAAAAAAAGGGTTTATGGTCGTCTTGAGTAATCCATGTCCAGATTCATCAGCTGTGTTATAAATTTCCAGTTTGTTGACACAGCTTCCTCTTTCTACAACCTCTCTGTTTTCTCTGCAGCAGTTTAACCAGGCCTGCTGTCACGATGCAGCCTCATAAGCACAATGAGTTTTTTTGTTTGAGGGTTGAAGGTGCATTTGCCTGATTTCTCGCTGGCGTGAAATCAGGCGCAACGAAATAAAACCGCATTTTGCGACTGAACCCCTCCACGGGCGGGACGTCCTTTTATCCACGGAATGTGGACGTACGTCTTTATGTGCGAGGTGCGACAGCAGACCTGCTTTCACTTTAATCACAGAGAAGCTGCGCCACGCTTAGGATGCAAGTTTTTCTTTTTTTCCTGTTTCTACAGTACTGTGGCACAAGTAAAAAGGGCCCCACGTGAAATCCAGGTCCACAATAATGAGCCATTGTTATGTTTTATGATTGTTAATTAGGCTCCTGTCTTGGTGCCCGTGCGTGTTTACAGTCGGGACATCATTGGTTATTATACACAAACAGAACCTTCCTGCTGTTATAGCCGCTGCTTGTTTATCTTTGTTTAAGCTCCCAAATAGCCTCCGTCTGCAGATGAAATGCTGCCTGTTCTACATCCCTTTGATTTACACAAGCTTCATCAAAGCTTTCTTTATGCGTCTTAAACAGTTTTGCGGAGCAGGTTTTGTCGCGAAAAGCTGCACGATTGTCAAGTTTCTCACACCTCTAATGGCTCATTAGGAGAGAAACCTTTGAAAACAGAGCAGGAAGTTGATTCTTTTCTGCTATAAAGATGTGAAAAAGTGCACAGAGGTTATCAATCTGCGAAAGGCCGAAAACAGCCTCAGTCTGACAGAGGGGACCTGGATAAATATTTCAAGTTTTCAAACATTTCCTCATTTTTGCACACTTAAAAACAACTTTTCTTCCTGTAATTTACCAGGATTCACTCCGTTGATTATTCCCACGTGTTTTTTTCTTTTACTTCTTGGTGTTTTTTCTACTAAAATGTATAGACCCCCCCCCCCCCCAATTTTGTTCTTTCTCAGAGTATGCAAGCGGCGGCTCACTGTATGATTACCTGTCGAGTGGCGAAAGTGAGGAGATGGACATCAGACAGATCATGAGCTGGGCTGCAGAAATCGCTAGAGGTACATTAAAGATTTAGTAATATGATTAAATAAGACCTAAAAATGACAAAATCACACGAGAGATGATTAGGTGAGAACGTTTAGTTTTAAGGGTTTTTGTTTTATACAGTAACATCAGGATGTGTGTTTAGTCATCTGGGAAAGATATCCAATTTAATGTTTGGGAAGTAATACAAAGAATCAAAGTCTTCATTCCAGTGAAATTTACACTGATAATGTCCCTCTTTTTCTATTTTAGGAATGCATTATTTGCATTCAGAGGCCCCTGTTAAGGTGATTCACAGAGACCTGAAATCCAGAAATGGTAACTGATTTTCCCTTTTAATAAACCGTGTGCAACAATGAATCATTCCAGAATATTGAATTGGTTTTCATTGACTTTTACAACTCTTCTTTGTTTCTTTTAGTTGTTTTAGCTGCAGACAAAGTTCTAAAGGTTGGTGTTTGAATCTACCTAAACTCTTTGAAGGTCAATTTGAAACACATAAAATACTTTATATTTAACTAAATCTGTGACGTGTCCTGGTATGTGAAGCAGGAAAATACCAGTGAATGTATATATATCTGTAGCACATGGACAGCAGAGGGCAGTGACTAACTTTATACTGTATGTACTAAAACAAACCTGTCACAGCGAGTGTGTCTTTTGTAATTTCGTAAAAAGATGTTTGGGTGTAGTTTAAAAAAAATGTATTTATTTTAGAACGGTTTTATCTCTTATTATGACGTCAATGCTGTTTCCTAGAAGATATTTTTATGTTATTATTATTAAAAGAAAATTGTTATTTTACTTTTTATAAAAGATATTTTTTCAAATATGCATATCTTTTTAACTGTTTGTATATAAAGTTCCTGTTTACCGTGGGCCTATGAATATTACAGTGCTTGCCCGACTAAACTAAATATATTGACTTGTTTTCATCACCTCAGATTTGTGATTTCGGAGCGTCTAAGTTCCTGTCGCACACAACACACATGTCTCTGGTGGGGACATTTCCCTGGATGGCCCCGGAGGTCATCCAGAGCCTCCCCGTGTCCGAGACGTGTGACACCTTCTCCTACGGGGTGGTGAGTGCCATCACATAAACACTTAACTTTAGAACACTTATGTTACTGCAAGTAAAAAAATACTCGGGCTATGACTTTTTAGTCATGCAAAGAGATAAAATACTCTTCAAATGTATCTTTGGTACCTGGAAAAGAAGGTTTGAAAGATGTTTCAGGACTGAAAAGCTCTTATAGTGAAAGATTTCTGGCCTTTTAGGGACAAAACTGTTTCCTCAGATTCTAGTGATTCTGGTTCTGGTTTATCTCAGCCCGCTCCTTTGCAATACTTTTAGATTCTCTGGTCTCACTTTAGGTTTTACTAGTTTTAAAAAATATGATTTGTACCTAAACCCTGTTGATTT
>JAVKLF010000132.1:9105567-9118032 GCA_034783495.1 Millerichthys robustus
AAAAATCGGTACTACTGTATTTTCTAAATCCAGTGTATAAAGTTTCTTCTTATGGACACAATTGCTATTTTGACTAGCATTGTCTCAAACAATCTGTCTGTAAAAACTGCGTCTAACACCAGTCCTGAAACGTAGCTGTTGTTCTGCTGTTGTGCTGAAGGTGTGAGATTGAGGCGACTCTTGAGAGGCTGAAGAAGTTGGAGCGAGACCTCAGCACCAAAGAGCAGGAACTGAAGGAGCGAGAGCGGCGGCTAAAGATGTGGGAGCGCAAACTCATCGACCAGTCCAACAGTCCGGTGAGTCCCTCGCCGTCCCCGTCCTTCCTTCTCAGGAAGACCAGATTTGTGAACTAGATGAAACCCATGCATTCATGCAAACTCCACACAGAAAAGGCAACCATGCTTAGCAACTGTGTCGCCGTGCAGCCCAGACCGCTGCGTCCCATTTCTGCTACAATATTCACGCATCTTTTTTTGTTGTAATGCATTTTTCATTTATCCAGTACGCACAAAGTTTTGTGTAACTCCCTAAAAATCACAGAATGCTACATCACAGCTAAAGGCTGCATTTGATTGGACTGATGGATTTTCAGATGCTGTATTAGAATAATGTCCTGCACGTTTTTGCGACATTTTAGTTCTATATCTGTTCAAGTATAAAAAATATCTACATTATAATGTTTATATTTTTATTCCCTAATATATATTTTGCAACCACATTCCACGGTGGGATAAAACACACATGATTATATGTCACTGCCTCACATATGTAGACACTAACAACACCTAGTTTTATGGTTTGAAATTGAAAAATTAAACATTTTAAGTAGTTTAGATGTTTGTTTTGTTTTCATCTTTTCACCAAGAATTATTTATGTTTGTGTCACATTTAAACCACCTTATAATGATTTACAGTGTCTGATTTTCTGTTTGTACACACAAAGCTAGATTAGATATTTTATTTTTAATCTTCCTTACCTTTTCATACTTTCATCTCACTGATCTTCACTCTGAGAAACATTTGAGGGATGGGACACGTCCCTCTGTGTGACATCAAATGTTCAGTAGATTTTTGATCATTTGTTCTACGTTATTATGCACAATTGATGTGAAAAGACAACTGCTTCTTTAGTCATGTAAATAATTTTGCACTTTCATAAATCATTTTTAATAATCGCACAACATCCTGTGTTTTTTTTTATGCACGATGCCCATCCAATAATAGCTGCATGTTACACCAGAACCCAGTAATGATTTCTCAAATATATTTTAAAGCCCCCCCACCTGTGGATATTATGGATGTCATTTACTGTAAGCCTAATGTTGGGGATGTATAGTGGCGTGCTGTGAAGAAACCGCCGCAGGAGTCGGCTGCATACAGAAGGCCAGGCTTTTATGACGAAGTGACATTTTGCTGACATTAAGATTGGCCAATTTGTTCTGGATGTGGTGGAGTGCAGTTGTTGAGACGCAGTTTCTTACCAGGATGGAAAAGTATGTGTTTGATTTTTTTTTTATTCCTTTTTTTTTCTCCCCTCTGACTTACCTTGATTCAAAATCGCAGAGAGAGGACTTTGTTGTGACTGTCAGCTTCATTCCCTTTTCATTTTTCAAGGAAACTTTTCAAAGCAAGTTTTTGCCAAAGTATTTACAGACATAAATTTTACCAGAACAACCTGCTTCTATAGATTGGCAACCCTAAGAGTTACAGCAGAGAAAACAGTAAAAGCTTTGGTGTTCACCTAGATATTATGCTTCATCTGGGGAAGGACATGCTTCTTTGAGCATAGCCCATTAAATCGTCCCCTTTGCTGTTATAATCAGTCAGTCTCACGAGGAAGTAATCCTCTGTTCTCCCGTGTTTCTGCTTGTTAGCGCTAATACTCGTGCATCATGTACATTCCTGCACCATCAGGTCCCAGAAGCTGTTAGATTTACACACAACAAATAGACCAGATGCTTGCCTTTGTTTGCATTTCGCTGAGCAAAACCCAGAAACCGCCAGGCATCCCGAAACAGTCAGCTTTGAAATGTTCTTTGACCTTCTGATAAAAATCAAATGACTTCTTGATAGGTGTCATACTTTTTTAAAAAAGAAATTTGCAGCTTTTAACTTTCTTGAAACGTCTTCATTTAAAGAAATTAGAAATTTTTTCACATTTGAACAAAGACTACAAGATCAAGGCTGTTGCATGAGATTAATACTGTTTTATCACAGTCTCTAATAGTTTATAATAAAAGCCAGAACAGAGTGACCAATACCAGATTTAATGTCAAATATGTTCAGCATCTACAAAGTCTACATGGGGGCAGAACTCGTTTAAAGTCTGAACAAAGCAGAAAGAAACAGACGCAAAGTGGCCTTTTTTGTGAAATAAAACTTACTTTAAGGAAACTGGAACTAATGTTTCTTACTCAGAACTATCATGTTAGTTTTTTTATTTAATAAATTCCACGTTATCCTATTCATGACAAGTTGGAATTTAAATGTTTGTACACTTTTATTCAGTAAAGCAAAACTGACAACGCAACAAACTCAGTCCAAAAACGTAAAGAGTGGACAGTCGTTTCAAAAATCTATTTAAAAAAAGCAGCATGGCAAATGTCATTTCTTCTGTGGCAGAAATTGAAAAAGAAAACACAGACCAGCCCTAATTACCAGAAACATAGCTAATCAGAGACCGGCCCCCACACTGTCTGATTAGAAACATTCAGGCTCTTGAGTAGATTTTGTTGATGACCCCTGATGTTGACCATTAGGAGCGACTGTTCATAGGAGTGCATAATAAGTGAAAGAATAATGGTTTCAATTACTCAGAAGAGACATTTTTTCATGTTTTATAATATTTGTTCAAAATCTGTTTAAAATAAACACACAATGTATTTATAAATCCTTAATCTTTTACTTTTTTGTAGTTGCTACCCACTCTTGACATCTATACCTGGACTGAGGAGCATGTGGTCAGTATCTGTCCCTTATAAGTGATGCACTGATTAAAATTTTTATGCTACTTTTTACCATGACTGGTAAATCTAACATGCTTTTTAAAAATTCTGCAGTATTTCTGGATGCAGCACTTATTTGGTGCAGGTTTGTTTCTTGTTTTTAATGAATAGTTGAGGCTTCGTCCACTTCAGACTTCTTCACTGACCTGATTGTTTCCACCTTTTGCATCAGGGAACGGTACATTTGACACACAGCTTTATGCCAACCTGTTTAAAGAAAATCACATCACCGGGAAGAGGTTGCTGCTGCTATCAGACAACGACATGCGGGACATGGGGATCAGGTCCAAAGGTCACGTCATGCACCTAAAGGTTTGGACACACAGATGATTACATCTTCATTTGAATCATCGTTCTGAGGTGATTGATATTTGTAATTAAAGTGAAGTCTAAGAGATTTTCCTCTTGTGCAGGCGGAAATCGAAAAGCTAACCAATGATTACCTTGGTTTTCTCCACTTCCCACCTCTGCTCAAGGTACCAGGCTTCTTCCTTATTCTTGAAAAGTGCTTTTTTTGCTTTCTGCTCATTTTTAGTGTCATTTCTCATACTGTATTTGTCTTGAAAGGATGAGCTGGAAAAGGAGGTAGAGCAGAGTAGAACTGTAAATCTGGAGTTGGTGTTTGGGTACCACTGGAAACCAGGAACAGGAAAGTCTGTAAGTTTGCTAAAAGAGACACACTTGAACACTGACTTCGACATATTCTGCAGCTGTGAGCATCTGATGTGACTTCTTATTGGCTCTGTGAAACCAACAATTAATGAATGCCACAAAGGACCGCTGAGCCGACTTTGAACATTTCAGTAATGTTGGATACTTTCTCAGCCTGCTATGTTGTGGAAACTGTTTGTTCTGAAGATGCACGATGGTGGCTGTTATACCAGCCATTGAGGGCTTCACTAGACATGTGTTAAACCAGACAAATAAACATTTCATTCTCAGCCTTGTACTATTTCCACCTCGACTTGCTCACAGCCCTTTGTTAGGGTTTAAAACTGTGGAGAAAGGGTTGCTCTTCACTTGCTGTTTGAATTTAATCAAAAATAGCCCATTTAGCCATAAGTCATTTTCTTTTAAAAGGCAAACGTTATTTAATCTTTCAGCTGTTCATTGTCCCATCATAAATAGTCCTCTTTCAGTGTGTTCGGCAGGGCTGAAACGAGCCTGCTAATTGCCTCCCATTTCTTCTGACATGTGGTGGTTTAGTGGGTAGAAAACACAGCAGGGAGAAGGAAACAGGAGGCTGAGAAAATGAGAGCTAATTATTTTCCCCTGCCTGGTGTCAGGTTCCGTGTCAGCCTTGTTTTTACAAACTGGAAGGTTTTTTTGCACTAAATAAAACAAACCCGCACTGCATTTTTTTTCCCTCTTTGCCCCTCTTTGCTGGCGATGTCATGGAAGCAGCTGCACTTCTCAAAGACAAAATGAGGGCCTGCGATTGTGCGGCCACCATCTGACAGCCACTGAGGGTCCCCTACTAATGAGGATATCACCGTGCAGCCAAGTGAAAGGTGCTGAATTATGTATGAGTTGTCATTAGACGCACTTGGGTCCTAGGCATCATTACCAGACATTGTTTCTGCTGGAGTGATTAGAGTAGCGCAGACCTGGGAGCCTCGGTGCGACCGTCCAGGGCCGACACCAGGCCAGCGCGGGGGCCACTGGTGTGTTTCTGAGCCAGAGGCTTGCTGAGGCTTCCTCTTTGAGCCGTTTCCAGCCCCCGGGGACGATGAAGGAGAGGTCGAAGGCTCCACAGACGAGTGTGTCGGTGCCACTCCTCTGATGTCTCTCTCTGTGATCCCGACACAATGAAATGGCCTGTGCCGTGAACCCAGCATGGCTAAGCAGTGACCTGTGGCTTTGTGGCCCACTTCTTTAGGATTGGAGGATTCATTACTGCGTTGTCAGCATTCTGTATGCAGAAGAAGTGGGTTTGGCTCAGATTTGTGCCTCTAGGTGTAATGTGTGGAGCCTGCAGCAGTCCTCACATTAAATCAAACTCTACCAAAAATAAAATTCTGGATTGTTATAGAAAAACAATAAAAAAATAATGTACAGATATAAAAATCTACTATTGTAATTCATTTCTTTATTATTTCTAATTATAGCTCTGTTAATTTGGTCATGTTCACATCCTGCAGGCATCATTTCCAAATTGCATTTTTTTAAAATTACCTGTTCTTCTGTCCCGTTGATATTTCTTAATAAAACAATTCTATTATCTGCTTCTCACTTACTGTTCAAGAACCTGCCACTGCTGCTAAACTACCTGTAGGTTGTGCTGTTGATTTATGTTCAAGACAGTGCAATTTTCTCCTATTTGACGTGTGCTTTTAGAAACTTTTTTTTTTTTTCATTCATTCAAATTGTTTTTGTTTGCAACAAGTGTACAGTATCTAACTATAGCATTTTTTTTTCTTTCCAGGACTGCAAATGGAAAATGTACATGGAACTTGATGGAGATGAGATTGCTAAAACCTACATTAAAGACGTAATTTTTAATGCCAACAGACAGGATGTGGAGACCCTGCGGATGACGAAGGTATAGTCAGAAAGACAAAACTGATTTTTGCTTTCTTGGGCCTTTTCCGTTCTTATTTATGTCATGTACCTTGTTGTGCCAAGGATCTTGTACGGAATTTTAAATATTAAAAGTCTTCTGTTATGATTAATTTAAGTTTTAAATAAGTAAGTAGAAAGAAAACCTAAACATGTTGGTCAGAGTTCTCTATGCACATAAGACCTGTGATAGACTGGTGGGTCCAGGGTGCACCTGCCTTAAACTGCTGGAGGTAGGCACCAATCCCCTGTGACCATACACAAAAAAATGAGTATAGAAAACAGATAGCACCTGAAAATAAGCCTTAATTTTCAAAAACCTGGCCACACAAAATGTGACTACGTGGCTTGCTGGTCACTTGGTTGAAGCGAGGCTGCAATGGAAAAATGTGATTATTTTCTCACAATTTTGAGTCGCCAACTAGTTTCCAACAATCGCAACCCAGTGAGTGATACACCAGTCAGTCAAACTGATGAATCCTTTCAGATACAATATCAAATGTCTTTAAGAATGAAGACAAAATGTACAATTGTCTTAAATTTTAGTATAAATTCAAAACAAATGTTTAATATTTTTGTGTGTTTCATGTTGCAGCCACCTTTTCTGATGGATAGGTGGATCCTTGGATTACAGCAGAACCAAAGAATAGACTATACAGTCAATTATGAGGTGAGTCAAAGAAAGGACATTATAAAACAAAGACCACAATACAGGACACTGTTTAAGGGTGAAACTATTTACCTAAAAAGTTTTCTCCCATTTTGTTGTGTTTTTAATGTTCTAGAATGATGTCAAGTCACCAAAAACAACTAAACACAGCTGCACGGTGACGTGGAGTCACGGTGGTGGACAAAATGAGATCAAGACTGTGGATCTGGTCATTGAAGCAACACCAGATGATGTAGACCCCAGGAACAGCTCAAATGGTGGTAAATACGTTTCTTTTTTTGTTAGTACATTGCCTTTTTTAAAAACCCAATGCAATGTTTGACGTACGATGTATATTCTTTGTTTAAGATATTGATCCGGCGTGGATGCATAATGTAAGGCAGAGGCACATGATTACCCAGAAGTCCCAGCAGAAGACTGCTCCTCTGACAAGCTCAGAGGCCCGCACTCTGCCTCAGTTCCTTACGGCGCACGAGAGCCAAGCGTTTTCTTACGCTGCAGCTGTGCGCCGCTCTCCAAACCACCTCCGTCCGTCTCCCTGGAACAACTCTCGCAGCTCATCGCCAACCGCCAGCCTGACGGCCAAACTCTTGCCTCTGAATCTTGGGTCGAAAGGAAGCAGTCCCTCCAGCACCACGTCAGAGAGCAACTCGGAGCGAGAGCGACCACGCAGTGCCGGAGCAGCGCACGAGCACCGCAGAAACAGCTACACGTCGGCTTGGGGAGGGGGACAGGGAAGGGGCCATGCATGGACAAATACCAGAGGAAGCAATAATCATAATAAGTCCAGCAGATCCCCACGGCAGCCGGGGAGGCCACGATCCAACAGTTACTATGTCACATCACAGAACCGCCCACCAATGATACCGGGTATATTGTCGGTGACAGGAAACCCCAGCGAGGAAAAGGAGGGGGGCAAAGTCAGCGACGGAGGGTGGATCAAAGTGGAGCGTCAGAAAAGATTACCTCGTCAGGACAATAAACAGGTCAGAGGGCGAACGAGGAGAGAGGCTAGGGGAGGGCGTGGTGCTGGTGGAAGGAAATAATGTGAGCCACACAAAGAGCTGACAGCTTCTTATAAACTCAACACGCTCCGAAAAGGTTTTACATATGAATTATACCCACTGACATGCTCATATCCAAACTACATGCTGCAAAAGAATTGTAATCATGTCAGTAATGTGTTTGAGACACTGCCAAGTGTTTTTATTATGTTATTTTTAGAAAAATAAAATGCTCAGACTTTATTTATTAAATATAGTAAAAAAATTGCTACTTGTTTATTTTTAATGGGAAATGATGTGCACCATCATGTTTAAATAAAGACTGTTTGTTACTGTAATTCCTCCTAGATAGCAGCATAAAAACAAGATGAAATAAAATTGAAGTTTTAGTTTCTTCTGTAGTGTTTTTTCTCAACTCTTTCTGTGTGTGTATATCAGAAATATAGCAATCATTATGTGCTTCAAATAATGTTCTCTGCTTGCAGCATACAGGAAAAATACCATCCAAGTTATGTCTCATTGCACTTTTGCCTTTCTTTTTATTAGAGCACAACTTGTGACTCTTTTTTTATTCAGTTTTATCAAAGAAAAAAAACATCTTCCTGTTTCATTATCCTCCATTATTAGCTTTCTTTTATTAACTTTCATTGTTATAAAGACTATTAACAAGTTTAATATATATTTCATGGGTTGTAATCTGTGCTCCTGTGAAATACATTTGAGTTTGGAAAGGTGTCAACTTTTTACCCGCGCTGTATGCAAATGAACCAATGAAATGTTCGCGCCACCCCGCAGTTCATGGAAGGTACATACCAAACTTCCGGCAACTAAAACGTATTAAAGCTTAAATAAATGCGTGACAAAACCGCGTAGCTGAAGCTCGGGTGTCACTTTTATTGTGACTTCATGTTTATCTTCATAACACCCCGTGCGCTAATAAAGTATTGGTGAGTTTATTATGGTGCTGCCAGGACTTTCCGATGGCGCGGGAAATGAACTGATCCTGGAGGCTTGCCGCTGCAGGTCCTGCTTTGTTCACTGCAGAGCTACGCTGTGGTGATATCTGTTGTCTCTACGGTGGACTGGTGTTGTTGGAAAAAATGCCTCTCACCCGCTCCAAGGTAAGAAGAACACCCTGAAGTTTGAACGAACAACTTGTTAACAGCAGTGTTCAGTTTCACTGATGGATCAATCATTATTGATTACTTAAGCACGGCTCTAACTAACATTTGCACATCTGAGGATAGGCCTGCACGTGGAAGGCTTTAGAAAAAACGTGGTGCAAGTTTATTGTTCCGATCACAAAATATTAGGAAGGTATTAGAAATAGAGTGTTTTGTAGTTGCACATACTAACTCCTACATTTGGTTTAGTTGGAGCTGCGTGCATAGGGGTATGTCCTGCAGGAACTGAAATAATGATGATGATGATGAATCTATATATAAGCAAATACCTGAATAGGTTTTATAGATACACTTGTAATAAAAGTTTCAAAATCGTCGAATGAAGCCTTTTTGTCATTAGTTCATTGGAAGTTATAAACTGTAAGATTTCTGATTTGTTATGTCTTACTGTAATGTGTTTTTGTATACTGTAAATAAGATAGCTTAAATTAAAAGTGCACAGTTCATGTTTAAAATGTTTTATGGTCAGCTCTTGGTTATTTTATCCCTTGCAGAAACTGGCAGCCCAGCCTCCATCCACCAGTATGAGTTTGAGGAGCTTCCGCAGCGTCCGTCTGGTTCCCATGGAGACCTCGTCCTCCTCGTCTTCTGATGACAGCTGTGACAGCTTCGGTTCTGATGGGGGCTTGGCTAATACGGTAACAGTGAAATGCCGAGTTCGTCCACCACCGCTCTCCCCCTAAATGCTTGTTGCATCTGACGCGTTTTCCCGTTTTCAGAAGAGCACCTTGAGTCAGACGAGGAGGACGACAAGAAAACCGAAGGTGTTTGAGGTGACGTCAGAGGAGGATTCGTGCAGCGGGTCTGAGGAGAGTGAGATCAGCAGTCAGATAAAAGCCATGGTGAGAAATGTACTTGAAAAGAATTTGCATTAACATTCAAACATACATGTTCCCTTGAACTAGTAATGATTATCTTTCAGAAAGTAAACACAGAACCACCAAGACGTGGCAGAAGGCCGAATGCCCTGAAAGTTGCGTTGACATTTCCCTCAAAGAAGGAGAACAGAAAGAGACCTGCATCTGAACCACTGCCTCAGCCTGAAGTACACGACTCGGACTCTGAGGAGGACAACTTCATGAGCAAGAGAGCTCTAAATATTAAAGAAAATAAAGAAATGGTATTGTTTTTCGCTTTTGTTTTGCAGCAGTTACTTGACACTGAACTGTGCATAGTACAAGTTAATCACTCTACATTGATTTTTATTTTTATTTTTAGCTTGCAAAGCTCATGGCCGAGCTTAACAAAGTGCCTGGGCTCTTCCCAGGAAGACGGATGGCAATATCTGCTTCAGCCACGGTAAAATGACATCAGTTTATTCATAAATCGAATTCTGTCAAATTTGCTGCAAAGTGCGATAGTTTAGTTTTTTTACTCTTCATAATAATAATTTACTACTTCAGCCAAGAGCGACGCCTTGGCGAACTGGAGGAACACCTAGAGCTCTAAGGAGAAATCCAGAGCGTATATCTCGGCCCCACACGCGTTCTCGATCTCTGGTGGATGGACCCCCCAGCCCACCTCCTGAGGAAGAGCCTGAGGATAAGTTCAACCTGGTTCGCAAAAGTCGCTACTACGAGGAAGTGGATGAGCCTGTAAGTTGGATCAGAGCACCTGTAAATATCTCAGCATAAACATTATTTGGGTTGTAACTGTGCGGATTTATTTTCTGCGCAGCCGCGTCGTCGTTGCTTCACCGGCAGCAAGGCCATCCCTCACGTGGTGCGTCCCGTGGAGGACGTCACAGAGTGGGAGCTGCAGAAGATCTGCAGCAGCGTTCGCGAGAAAGTCTACAACAGCTCCACCGTAAGTGCTGCGTTCACCGTAACGCTGAGAGCAGCTGCTGTTGGCGAAACTAAATGGCTTTTAAAAAATTTTGCTTCCAGGGATCCACTTGCCACCAGTGTCGACAGAAGACCACCGACACCAAAACCAACTGTCGCAACCCAGAATGCATGGGGGTGCGGGGGCAGTTCTGTGGCCCGTGTCTCCGCAACCGATACGGAGAAGAAGTCCGAGACGCTCTGCTGAACCCGGCAAGTTCTGAAACCTTCATAGATTTGATGACAATTTGAGATGCACGCGTGGATTATAACTAATCTGCTTCCTACAGGAGTGGCGGTGCCCGCCTTGCAGAGGGATCTGCAACTGCAGCTTCTGTCGGGCCCGGGAGGGCCGCTGTGCTACAGGAGTGTTGGTCTACCTGGCCAAGTACCACGGCTACGATAACGTGCACGCCTACCTAAAAAAGTGAGGAGATTCCGAACAATCACAGTTTTCAGCGTATGGAAGGTTTGCTAACACTTGTACTGTTTTCCTGTAGCTTGAAAAAGGAAATGGAAGCAGAGAGCAGAAAGTGAAGAAGAAACTGCAGCAGATCTCGGAGCTGATTGATGTTCTTCCTGACCAGTTTAAACACACCCAGATGAAATTTTTCTGTGTTTGAAGTATTCTAGCGCACAATGCTTATTGTTAACATCGACTGGCACCTGGAGGAGGCTTGCAAGTTGGTTTTCTTCAACTTTAAAAAACTCCAAATGTCTGTGAAGATTTTTTTAACCCTGCATTAAGAATGACAACATTTCCGCTTCGCAGTTTAAACTTGAAAACGGTTCTCTTCCTGGGATGTACATATTGTATGCTTTTAAAAAAACCTTCTAGCCACATTGTTGATCTAGTACATTGTTTTAAATGTATTGATGTTAAATCTGTTTAGAAACAAACAAAAAAAATATTCAGCCTCCTGTTTGTGCCTTTTAGCTTTAAATCAATGCTTGTGTTTTTACAAGTTTATATCGGTTTCTACGCTGGAAAAAGCCTTTTTTGTGTTCTTTATAATGACCCAGTGATCCTTCCTGCTTTTGATTTGGATGTGGGGGTGGAAAAAGGGACACGGGCCGAGGTCCACTGCCTCTGCCTCTCCTCAAACCGAGAGGAACTGTGATAAACTACAGCGTCTGGTTAAATCTCCTTCATTAGATAACTGTCGCTAATGGTGTGGAAACAATTAGCACACTCTAATGGGAATCTCATACCTGTAAATCATTTGATCCTGTTAAAAGCACGTCCTCGCTCTGCTCTGGTCTCTTTGGCTCATTTTCTGCTGTACATTGCTAAGTAGAAACTGTTGAAGTAGAGTTATAGATGCCCCCCCTTTTTTTTCTCTGTTCAGAATTATGATCCGCTCCAGAAAACGACATGAAATTAACCTTTGCGCTGTTCGCCTTTGAAATAAACTTCATGTGACCTATGGTTGGAAGTCAGTCCCTGTGGGTTTTAGTTTTTACTGTAATGGCAGGCAAACAATGAAATAAAAAAATGCTATGTTCAATAAAGCCTTAATCACTGCAAGATCATGCTCTTGTTGACTCAAACGTCACTTTCTCCAGGACTTTAATTACTGTTATTAAAACGTAAAGAAATTCAGTGACCGAAGATGTGAAAGCAGGTAGTTTATGTATATTACTATAGATCCTGTAAAAGCATGTCATGTTTATGGTTAAGTTTGCAATCCTTCAGAGTAAAGCTTAACAAACGGCGAGGAGGTTTAGGCTGTCAGTCAGCTGCCTGCACAAGCTCGACTGGGTCAGATAATCACCATTTACACCTGCTGCACCCAGCTGAATTAAAGGTGCAACACAAGTCTTTTTCAAAATGCATTTCAGTCCACACTTTATTTATTTGTTACTGTTTTAAAGAAGGTTATATTCAGAATCCTCTATTAGTATCATTAGCTCATGAAATTATAGAAAACTGCATGAATGCTAATTAAATCAAACGCTCAAAACCCGAGTCAATAATTCACAGAGATTGGAAACGGGTTAATATTTGATGTTGTGCAAAAGAAGACAAATGTCATTTTTTCACCCTCTAAACATTGGCACTAAATTAAATACTTATTTTTAAATGTATGAATTCCCACTGCAACATATTTGTGAAGCTTCATAGTTGTTTATTTCCTGGGTTTTGCTGCAGAACAGACTTTTAGAATGCCAATGATACACAAATCCCAAATCATCTTAAATGTATGCACATATATTTAT
>JAVKLF010000132.1:9129276-9140835 GCA_034783495.1 Millerichthys robustus
GTTTTACCTGATGTAACTAGCCTTTTAAAAAGTCTCAATTTGGAGAGCTATATTTTATTTCTGACCAGATTGATGAGCTAAAAAGTAGGCAGAACGAAACCAACTCGAGAATGAACTGCTACCAGTTGAAAAAGCTTCAGTCTCAAAAGGTTTATACACAGAATATATGGCAGTGTTAAAGTAACGCTATTTGTGTTGATTTTACACTACACTTTTACTGTGACACTGTTTTGTGCCAATTTAACAACAATAGTATTAATTTAAGACTGCCACATTTACTTTGTAGTGGTTCATTTCAATGGTATTTTATGAATCCTTACTGTCACAATCAGTTTTGTGTTAAATGGATTTTTTTAGCAGAAACATTATGTCATTCCTACAGTGCTTCAGGTTACGCAAGAAGTGCTACAGCTGGCTGTTGCCACTATTTGAGCTTGCTTGATAATCACAGAATTCTATGCAAATTGACTGGAGAAAGCTTTAACAATCTTACCCTTACTTGACCTAGCCAATATCCCATTATTGTGGTAAGAATTAAACTATTTCTCCAGACTGAGGTCATTCAAAGAACTATCTACAACAGATAAGATGTTTATTGTTCATAATCTTTCAAAACCACTTAAAAGAAAATATGTCTTTTTGTTAAGGTACGGCTTTTAAAGTGTCACTGAATTAAAATATATTTTTCTGCTCTAATCTGAAACTTAGAAAAGTTAGGGTTAGAGTTTTGAAATAAAATGCCTAATATCCAGAGGGAGCACATTCACCAGCAAGTAGAGAAACAATTAAAGCAACACATCATGTTCTTAATGGTCATACCGAGTATTGTATAAAATCCCAGATGCACATCTCTTATAGAAACTTCAGAATGTTCCAGCAGAAAGGTTCATGGATATATTCCATAAGTTTTATTCTCCTCATCAAACATTCAATGCCTAATTACATCTACTTAAGCAATTTTGTGAGGGGAGAAAAAAAATGTTGTGCCTAATTGCATTACTATCTGGAAAGCAGAAATATGTGGAGCGAAAAAACATATAGCAACGTGAGGGGACTGTTAATTAGTCACATATTTGGCATGCGTTACCGAACGGCACATTATACGGCCGGCACAGATAGGAGGGTGAAGGCTTCTGTTCCTGAAACTGTAATCAAACAAAGACAGATGTACAGATAAACACCACAAACAAAGTTTGGCACAATCGCTCATCTTGCACACTGAGACGATTTTTCTCGAGATGAAATATTTGAAACCACAATACCTCCTGATAAGGTTAATAAAAACAGTCCAAGGATTAAAATAACTTCAAATGTATAACTGCTGAAATATTCATGATGGGGTATTGTGCTCGGTTTCAAAAGCTCCTATTTACAAATCAGGCCCAATACAATGTGCTCCAGAAGCCTGCCATTTTCTCCCTCAGCGTGGGTCAGCGCACAGTAAAGCTGAGTTTTATCTCATAATTTAGAAAGTTTATTCAGACTTTGAAGCGGGCTTCTAAAAAATACCCTTCGTTCCATAATAACACTTAAAATGCTCTTTTGGTCGCCATTTTCACATGAACAATAGGAAATTATGTCGAGGTAAGAAAGAAAAAAAATCTTTTATAATGAATACCACCTTTAGTGATTGCAAATAATTGCGTTAAGTGGCTTATTTGCCTTAGGTCGGGGAGGGTGACTATAACTAATATAAGGATGTGAACCCTCTCCCTCACTGATGAGGTCTATTCACAGCTCGGCTGCCCCGTGCCCCCTCCCGGCTTCTTGTTCTCCGGCGTGATAAGAAGTGATGTCAAAGTTTCAAATCAGTGAATTTATACTATTATGTGGCAGAAAGCAACAGCAGGTGCAGATTCTGTCCTCGGTGTGGAAGAAGAAAAGGGCGCTAAAGAGAGAGCAGAACCTCTGCGAGCGAACCGTGCAGACAGAATAAACTGTAATAAGAAAACTTTCAACTCTAATTATAGACGTGAATTAAACTATTAGAATTTCATTCATCACTGATACTATTTAAATCATTAATGTCTACAAATAAAAAAATGACCATAATTAAATATTTCTTTTTGCTTTTGTGTTCTTACATATGTTTGACATGTTTGTTTACCAGTTCTGGTTGCACACCTGGATTTGAAATTCAGAATTAAAAATATCTTCATACACGAATGAAAATTAAACAATTTTAGAAAGTCAGAATATTTTGTTATGCATTCAACAATATTAAAACAGCGGGGGCTTTCATCCATCTATTTTCTGTATCTTTTTTAAGCAGTTATGTATCACAGAGAGATATTAAAGCCTACCTGAGACGTATCAGACAGGTGAACCTGGACAGGTCAACAGTCCATCACAGGACCACCATAAAGACACAACCATGCGTGCTTACTCCCAATATCATCTTCAGAACAATAATTAACCGGAAACTGGCATTATTCTGGAAAGAGGAAAGAAGCCAGAGCATTTGGAGAAATGCACAACGCAAGGAGGCAAACAAATTTACTGCAGGAAGGTTCAAACACAGATTTGTAGTAAAGATATTTTTGTATGGTGAGTCAAAAGTGATGCAGATTATCATCAATAAGAGAAGGTTGGAATATTTATGTCTGAAAATACGATGGAGAAGAATAGTACTGCAAGATAAATGTTTCTAAAAACATTTATTTAACATTCAGTAAAAGACAAATTTGACTGAAAACTTTGAATTTAACGAAGAATTATGCTTCAAGAATGTAGTTCATCTTTGCTGACTGTTCATTTCTTTAAAAATCTATTATTAAAAACATTAAAGTACATCTAAAACATTTTACCCATTTATACTTATGGATGGTTTTAATAATTAAAGTTTGTACCTTAATTTCAAGTTTGATTTCTGTGATATTATCTGACCAGATATAAATTATTTTAAATCTTTTAGAGAACTTTTAGAGAATGTGGAAAAATTGTGAGAAACCTCGAGATGGATACGAAACTATTCCATGCTCTTATTGTTATATTTTATTCAACCAAACAAACCAAACTCTTTGAATTATTTGGTATTATGTAATTCTCTACATGAATATAACACACTTCTGACATTCTAATCATCATGTTCAATTTTACAAGGAATTTTATGAATAAACTCATCCTACTAAATAAATATTTGCTCTTAAACTGATCAAACTAACTTTTTTTGTAGATTCATGACACATCTCTCACTCTGGGCTTCAGCTCACCTAAAGCCAAAAAATAAATAAAAAATCAATTTCATTTTAGTTCACAATCTTTGGAAATAAACTCTTTTCTCTGAAAACATGTACCTATAATTCTTTTTAAAACCCAATCACAAAACAAAAACTTGATCTGCTTTGTTTCAGTGTTGACCTTTCTCGTCCGGCTGCACTGGCTCTACCTTTCAGAAAAAGAAAAAAAAAAAACTTCACGGATTGTTAGCTGTGTTTTGGGTGTGAGTAAAATAAACAAAAATATAGAAATGACTGCACGTATTGTCCTCCTATTCAAAAGAGATGCCCGGGGAAATCAGGAAGAGAACAAAAAAAACAAAAAAATCTGGTTGCTGCAATAATTACTTTAGGGTATCCGGTACTCTCTTATGAAATATATCAGTGGCCACCACGTCTGGTGTTTGACCTGCATTAGCTGCAGAAATCTGAAGCAAACAGGGGATGAAGAACGCACCTCCCATCATGGGCCGCTCACACAATCCCTCGACAACTGATAAGAAATAGAAAGTCTATAGATACTGACCAACTGGACAAAGACAAGACAAAACGCTCCAAATCATCAGAGAATGCCAAATTTTATTCAGCGCTAGTTTGCATTAAAGCAATAGTCCAGAATTGGTTTTTTTTAAAAGGGGTTCTGTAAATAAGTCATGAACAATTAATATTTTATCTGTTGCAGATGGTTCTCTGAGCAACTTCAGATTGGGAAAATTCCACAATCATAATGTTTGGAATAACTGTGTATGAACAAAAATAATCTCTATTTCTCCAAACGGAGGTTGTCAAAGAGCTTTCTACTGCAGGCAAGATATTATTTGTTCATAATATTTCCACACAAGCCCATTTTAAAATATCTGATTTATCTGGAAAGAGATGCAAGCAAAAGGAGTATGATCCAAACTCCAAGTCTTACAGAAAGAGAAGAAAATGCTGACATGATGTGGTGGTGTGTTTTGGATCTTTTGTTGTTTGATAAACTTAAGACTCTATACATATGTGACAAAAATTTAATGTGACTTGTCCTGAGTGCTTTGAGGGTTTGACAATGCATTTCATCAATGCAGTCCATTTCCTATTTGTACTTGATGCACAACTTTTAGCTGCTGAACAGTTCAGAGCCTCCTTGGCTTTATTTTTCATTTTATAAAGCACTACAATGTTCTCGGTTGGTGACAAGTTTGAACTGCAGAGAAACACTTTTGAGTTTGTTTTTCAAGGCAGCAACTATTATATTTTTTGTAATAAATAAAGAAAAATCAAGAAAAGTCAGAAGATTGTGGTTCAAACTTAAATATATTTCATTATGAAGGAACAGGATGTTTACAAGATCCCATCTGATCCTAAAGTTTAAAATAAAGATCTTCAGTTTTAGACTGAACTAAAATCATCCCAAGTCTTCACAAACTGTTTCCTAATGGAAATATTTGTGAAAGAGAAAACTATAAAAGGCAGAACGAAACTTTTAAGGCAATTAAAATAACGAGTGCTGAGGATGGAGCAAAAGTTTTTCTTTTTTACTATTGATGCTGCCTCTGTAGGAACCAGCACTTAGCCAATTAGATCTAAGGTCTCAGCAGCTTACAATTAAATGTCTTCATGAAAAATGAGCACTCAGACCATGTTTAATGGGCAGAGAGCTAATACAGGTGGGTCTGAGTGGCAGGAAAGGTGACTCACCCTACAGCAGCTGCAGAGACAGGAGCACAGAGTCTGTACAAACTTTCCTTATCATCATCCTGCAACCGAGCCGCATCTCATCAGCAGCTTCAAATCACAGCAACAAATTAGACTCACCTAAAGGAAAGCACGATTCCGTTAAAAGTTATCTCACAGGGCTGCAAAAAGCATTCGTTTCCAACGTATCTTAAAATGTTTGAGGAGTTTCTCAATGTTCTAGCGTGAGTTGGGCCTCATACTCATGTCTACCAGCAAATTTGACAAAAACATTTTGTTAATTCCAAATAAATATTGCTTTTTGTTGCATCTCCAACTAGTCTCCAACAAACACAGCCCACTGCCCTAAAATAATACTTGTTTTAAACCTTCCATGAACACCTTTCACGCTTCAAAAGATCCGAACCATCCCTTTAAACTCATCTGGCGTGACATGTGCTGTAACTTTTACCTCAATAATAATTTAGACAAAGACACAGCGTGTCACACACAATCAACAGTTGTTACTTTGCTTTTAATGGAGAAAGATGAAAATATCAATACCAGCTCATTTACAAGTGCATTCTGTTGCCCAGTTATTTATACTTAATTGATTCTAACAGCTTCACAGCTGATGTTGCGAGAAATCAATCAAGGGGCTCAGTTAAGTGACTGCATGACAGCTCATATCGAACCCAATCCAACAATAATCTGAAAGAACAATAATCCAAAGACAACGCTCAGGAGGCTGAGTTTGACCACCCGTCAACCACAACAAGCTGCCCGAGAGGAAAAACAAGACAAAGTGGAATAAAATTTTCTGGTAAATGTTATTCCAAACAATATACTGCCATGAAGAAGAAAGAGGGGAGAGAGCAATCTGTGCGGACTGACCACCCTGCAAACCGTTTATCAGCTTGAAATGCTATTTCATGCATTAATACTCCACAGACTGCATTACCCCCAACACTTTGAGTACAAAAGCCTCCGATTTATGATTACCAGTCAACTAAGCAATAGCCTGTGGCCCCCGTTGACACACTACTTCCTTTTACTTCCCTCACGGTGAGCTCGTCTCTGGGCCCCTGCAGCTTCACAGACGAGGCTGTCAGGATAATGTGATCAAGGTGGATGCAGGCCAGGAGCAGCTAAATCGTGGCTGAGGGGGATGACATTCTTTGATTTTTAACCATTACAGAGTTTTCATAGAGCTGCAGTCAATTTATTTTATTTATTCTAATGAAGAGCATTAGGAGTGCCATAGTGTGCCGCGCTGCACATTGATCGCCTCGTTAATCACACTTTGCAGACACTCGCAAATCAAGTTCTAACAGCAAGCACTGAATCAAGAGCAATGAAGCATGAGCTCCTTCACAATTTATGATCTTTCAAATTGCATCTTTTCAACCATTAAATTGCAAGATACCATAAATTTTTATCCTCTCCTCTTCAGTCCCGCTATCGATTCTGTCGTGTGAAAAATGGAAGAGTAGTAAATTCAGGCAGTTAGACAGAATTTAAGCCTCATCTTCAGAAAAGAAACTGAATGGCACAAGGAAGGCTGTTAATTTGCCATTGAGAACAAATATCAGGGGTGATAAAAATTTAAAAGCCCAGCAGGGGCTTCAGAGACGTGGTTTGGGTGGGTTTCAGTCCTCTGCAACCTTGAGGTCTTTTACTTCACTACCTCTTACACATTCAGGAGCTTTTACCAACCATTTTTAAAGATTAGGTACCTGATGTGGAGCAGAAATAAAATGAAATTGTCATCATAAAACACATAAAAGTGACTAGACCTTCTTTCTTGTGTCAGATAGGCATGGATCCTGCAGGTATTGAAGAAGATAAAAATTCAAGGTGTAAGAACAGGTGAGGACACACGTGCTGGCATTTTGTATTTTATATGTACTTCAAAGCAATATTTTACTTTCTTTTTCTTCTCTTAAGAAAACAGTCAAGTTTTAGTTCGTAAAATTTTTTCTCAAACTCTGCAATTCAGTGCTTAAAAGTGGTCATTACATTTAACCTGTACAAATCTAAAACGGTTCTTACCTGCCCCATGCTGTTCTCAGAAAATGGCATAATTGTTCTCAGATTGCATTTCTTTCGCACCAAGCTGCAAGAAACACTTGTCAAACAATAGAGTCAAATTAGTTCTGTGTGATTGAGCATGTTGAGCATCTATCCAGCGCATTATATATCTAGGAAAAGAAACAGAAGTGCCGCGAAATAGTCTCAATTACTGTGATAAAGTAAAAAAGAGAGGCAGGAAAAACCAGGCAGTGGCTTCCAAAAGTGAAGGGTTAACCTCTTCACTTCTGTACATGGAGCAACTCTTAAGTTATGATTGGAAAGAGTGCCTGCTGTTAACTTGGAGCGGGAAAATAACAATGCCTGCGTACTGAGGTCCTGGCTCAGAAAAAGTTTTCAGTCAAACATACTGTATGTATGCCTTATTTATGTTTGTTTAATTTAAATCTAAATGGAGACAACCTAATGAGCCAGGTGTTTGTCGGAAAGAGCTGAGGAGGATCCTTCAGAAGTTTTAAGAGAGACTCTTCAGATTAGTGAAGAAGAAAGTTCTCACCAACTTACAGAGCAGGTCAGCGTCACCGTTCTGCAAAGCTGAACGGTGAAATGGCAGCGGCATGGCTGACAGGTAGATAAGTTCTTCCTCACAGGAGGTGCAGCCAAACTGAGACAGAACGCCCAATATGGCTCCACAAACTGAGCAGAGCAACGCCAGTCAGGCAGCAAGGATTTCAGACGCAGGCACTCCCCAAGGGAAGCAAATCAGCTGAGGAAATAGCATGTAAGAAAAACAAACCATAAGAAAAGGCATAAAAGCTCACAAACACTGGATTGATCAGACAATTACATCCCATCTGGCTTGTTAAACCCAACCTGCTGTCATGTACAGACCTGCAGTTTTTACATTAGACTGAACAACTACTAACTCCAGAGGGCTTCAGATGTCAGGGTAGTTAAAAAGCTAAAGACTAAAAACTAAAGGACGCACTGTACTAATTACATTTGTGTTGAACAAGAAACCACATTTGGTGATTTTTTTTTATTCACGATAATGTGATATCACAAGAGGAAACTGTAATGTGACATAACAGCTTGTGTTGACTCAAATAGATAATGGCACCAAAACACAGCATGTTTTTATGTACAAGTGTCTATCAGCGAGCACACAATAGTGCACTCAGAGAGACACTTTCACCAGCCCAACAAAGGGAGAGGCTACGGGGCATGACAACTTCTTGTGAACAACAAAATGCTGCCTGACAAGCTCTCAAAGGATGGTTGAGTTCTGGCAGATTACACAGATCTCTATCTCTTCATAAAATGGACTGCAGCATTTAAGTGGCAATGACTGAAAATACAATCTGAATTGTTAAGCGTGCCACAGCCATTACAAGGAGATGTAGGGCCGGTAATGGTGAGAGTAATCGTGTGATGACAGTTTCACTGCGCGCCGATGTTCTCCAAGGTATTGTCATCATCCGTGACAGGTAATACGGGTCCACTGGGAGCTGCGTATGTCTTACAGTTTCTTCTTCATAAACACCCAGCAGCCCTGCTTTACTTACAGCTCCATCAAACCCCCAGAACCCATGGTGGCTTTTCAATATAGCTGCAGGTCTGAGTGCGGTAATTAGATGTTAATGTGAAATAATGGAATCATGGAGGGTTGTTACGCAGGGAGAAAAGCAGACCTTGGCGTGATCTTGGAGCGAAAAGCACAATTGCTTAAAAATCAAAACATGCTGTCAGTGGCTCACCTAAGCAGCAGCAAATGCCCTTACTTTGGAATACATTACAATGGTAATTGCTCCAGCAAAATTACCTTGTCTTAGATGAGCTCGACCAGACATCTGAGACATGCATGTCGATTGGCTCAATTTCACGATCGTTGGGAGGCTGAAATCAAGGCCTTTATGTGGGAGAAAATCAGAGTGGAAATTGACATAAACATCTCATCGAAGACGATACACAGAATTGTACAGAGAGCTTCACTTCGACGAGGTAATTTTTTTTATGAATCTATTTAAAAACGAGGCTACATTTTATCAGAGGGTTTCTTCAGGTGTTTATTTATTTAATGGGGAAATGAACAGTGTGAATATATCATCTTTTAGCACATTTATGATATCGTACAAGTGTGATGTTTGCTTAATACATCTGTTTTTTCAAATGTCACAGCTCCAGCTGCTCCTTTTTCACCACTGTATCAGTGACCAAAACCTGTGATTTTTTTTCTTCTCAAAGAAAAACAAAGAAGCTTGAACAACAGACAACAAAAAGAAAATGACTTGATAAACAAAAACATGGCGTCATTTACGACTCCACCTATGATTGTTAGCCGCGTCTCCTCCTGTCTTGGCTTTTTCCTCACACAAATCAGGACGGCGGAGAGTTAAAATGCCTCTTGTGTCTGTGATCTGATGAGGATCACCTTCATCCATTTGAAAGGTGATTTCCGAGCAAAATTGTTTCTCCGAACACACGCTGCTTGAGCCGAGAGCACATTTTTCCAGCATGTTAACAAACATGTAATTTCCATAAACACGTCCAGTAATTGACAGCTTGATTTGGGCTCTGCCAGGAAGCTGACAGACAGTTCTTGGCTGCTTTAATGCAGACAGCGCAGGCTTAAGGCCTCACCAGGCTGTAATGAGCTTCTCAGGGCTTTGTCTGGATTAGACCACCAAACGCAAACCAAATCTCTCACAAATACCATCTAACTTTCTTTATTTTGTTATACCAAACAAGAAATTAATTTAGAGGATCTCAAAAGAACGCAAGTGAAAAAATAGAAACAAACTTATTAGCTTGTTTTGGTAAATTGTTGCTGGCTGTTTGGTTTGTTATCCTGTCATAAAGCTGTGTTTTATATTGTATTTAGATAGTTTTGGAAAGGATTACATTTGCAGGCTAAACTTGATCATGTTCATAAACCGTTTTACGGCGCTTGATGCTCTAATGCTTTTTTATCTCTAATATATAGAAAAATACTGCAAGTTTGGCTGATCTGTCTAAGAAAAATAGGTAAACAAGCAATACAGCAAGTTACTGTTACATCTAACCCTAATAGACAAAATAAGCACCAAAATACAATCAAGAATAAATAATTTAGCACATTATGCAGTACACTCATGAATAAGTACAATTTACAGGAGAAGTTATGGCATTTGGCTGTAAAACATCATAACTCGTAATAATCTTATAGTTAAAAATGAAGCTATACGATTTTTCTGATTTGGAAATTATAAAAACAAAACCTTGTATAAATAAACCATGGCTGATTTTTGTCTTCTCTGTGTGGTTTAGCTGCAGAATATTTGGGGAAGCTTGACCATCAGCAGCACACTCATGTCTTTTCTCCTTGTAAAAAAAAAAGCTGCGGTTCAAGAGCAGAACAGAGATGATGGTGAGCACAAGAGGAAAAATGGAGTCCGATAAATCTGTATTGAACAGCATGTGAGGGATGTTAATACATATTAATGGTGACAGGAATATTTGCAAGTGAATACACTGGTAAAGGGGATTAAACATAACTCTCCATAGAAGGGGAGGTATCATCACTCCCATTCTGGCGTGGGACTCGGCCGTATCAGATTCATCCCCATGCACATTGCCAGCAAACACTAAGCCCTTATCTCTCTACTGGGCCTCTCCGGAGAGTTTACAATTTCTCGCTTCGTTGGAGCCTGAGCTGAGCTTGTTACTGGCACAAAGGCTGAGAGATGGCCTGGTTGAGAGCACAAAGCCGCTCCCTCCTCTGGACGGACACATTTCCCTCAGATAACGGATGACTTGTTGGACAGCAGTACTACACTGTCCCTATACATTAGTGATGACAGCCACACATCCTCCACACACTGAGACGCGCAACAAAGTTAAAGTTCAGAGAAATACACGACACGCTGTCATGGTGTCAGTAAAGGCCCCCTATTAATGAGATGCTGGAGGTGGCAAAGGGACATGAACTCAGCAGATGTGGTCTGGTCCCTACGAGACACTTCAAGCCACTGATGCTATTCTCTAAGGGCACAGGCATCGCAGACAACGTGCCATTTGCTCCACCGCTGATCACATTAACTCTCCAGGGGATTAATGATGGGAACACAGTCATGAAATTTAAAGTAAATGTGCCTTTTAATCACAGCAACATCTACGCTCTCTCGTTTTTAGACAAGTGAACCCATTTAGCATTTAAACCTATCATGGTAATTTTCTTATACGGTTTTCAGTCTTCATCTCTAACATGCCCTTTATTCAGTTGTAATATGCAAACCTTCTGCCTTGCTATGAATATCTGTGACCTATGTTTGTGTAGATTCTCTGTAATCCAGGGCTTAGTGTTCCTAAAACCTAAATTTCAGCGGGCTGCGACTGTTGGCGACTAGTTGCAGCCACAAAATTGTGAGGCAATATGCAAATTTTCACTTGAGCCAGAATTTCTCTGGGATTTTGCATACATATTGCACAAACCAATCATACTGTTGCAGTTTATTCACAGAGGGTCTTAATCATGTCTCATTGTGTTTTATTCTAATTTCAATTACAATTTTGTTGTGCTCCCAAGTTGCCCAAACCTCAAAATGTCTCCAATCAGACACAATTTAGTGACCATGAGGTGGACAGCCCTTCCTAAGGTTTTCTCCCATTTCTCATA
>JAVKLF010000132.1:9145169-9158984 GCA_034783495.1 Millerichthys robustus
TCAAACTGGTATTTGTGACCATTTTTAGTTTACATATTAGCTCCCTGTCCCACACCAGGTATCTGCTCACCTTGAGAAGTCCAGACTTTAAACGCAATGTGAATACAAGCACTTTTTGCCTCGACAATTCTATCTGCCTTCTCTGGTCCTGCTGGGCATCCAGAGGGAGGTCACCAAATGGTCTACAATGTAAAAAAAAATATAAAAGTACTGACCTTCTGCTAAATTGGCCACATTCCAAAGAGAGGGAATATCGGGTTATTGAGTTGATCCATGCTGGGAAAAATGGTCTGAGCATTTGACTTTTGTAGTTGATCAAGGGCATCAAGGGCAAGAATGTGTCAGGGATATAGAGACGCGACACTTTTAAAAATGCTGTCCACAACGCCTTAATGGTTTATTTAAAAAAAAAAGGCAGCATCAGTATTCTGCTGTAAACAAATACATTAGGCAGGATGGTAAGTGCTTTCCATTTATGAAGAGACTTCACAGCTCATATCCCAAAGAAAATAAATAACAGTTTTCTGCTTTAAATTCTGTGAGCCGCCACTGAAAAAAGACACAATGTAAATGAATGCAGCTGCAGAACCCCAACAATTCATTGCACTGTACTTTCAAGTTGTTGATTCCTTGAGAAAGGCAAATAATAGTCATTTTGCAAAATTGCAGGCCTATCCTTCAACAACTGGGGAAAAATTTTTAAAATTGGGCACGGCTTGGGAAGAAGCAACCCTCTGGCTGAAGTATTTCATATATTTGGGACAGCATAATGAAATAAGTCATTTCTGCCAACAGTTCACATTACCTCCCAATGGTTAAGAACCATAATCCCAACAGCATTTTGAATTCTACCACACATAGAGTCGAAAATGTTATTGCATGATTACAGTGTTCCTCTCCCGCTACGTAGTTATTTTATTTATGCATTTTGCACATGAATTGGAGATGCTGAACACCACGTACAATTAAGACTGCAATTCGAAGACTGAGAAAGAACAACCAAAGCTATCTGCGGCTAAAAAATCTCATGGACAACTTGTAATGTCAGCACAGTTAGAAATGATACCCGTCTGCCACAAAAGACAGTGCCGTTGTGTAATTGAAAAAGCTTCGGCTCTTCAAAATAAGATTGAAATTGAGTTCTCTTTCACTCAGTTTACAAAATGTGCTTTACATTATGCCCACACCACAACAATTACAAAAAACTGCAAGTGTTCGCTGCATTCACCAAATCAAAGTCACCGTCTGCATTTCTTTGTGATTAAATCAAAAGTTCCTCTTAAGACTCACTAACTGGGATGCTAAAAGCCCCCCTTCTTATGGTCTACAGTGTTGCTGACATACTTGTCAGAACACAAATAAAAGAAGAGTTTGCTGACAAAGTTAACCCAACATCCAGTTAGTCACTTAAAACAGCAGTATGGAAAGTGCCTGCCATGCTCGGTGGCCATATGACTTCTATTTTCTTCACTTTAACCTGCCAGAAAAAAAAACAAAAAAACAAAGCCCTCCATCTGCACCGGCTCAAAGATTTTTTTCTTTGTCTTATAAGGAACCAACACTTTGTCAGATGAGATGAGTTATTTGTGATTGGATATCAGTCAATAAATACATCTATAAGGTTTCAGTTCATTTTAAATAGGGTTATGTAAGAAAAGTGCACAACTAATATTTGTTATTGATAGTTCATTGAACCTCCAAAGTTTGGAGAAATGTGTTTATTTCTGACCAGACCGATGCGCTAAAGGCTTCTTTGAGTGGGATTCATTCTTAAAGCTATTTACAACAGGTAAGATAGTAAATGGTCATGTTTTTCCCCCACAGAACCCCCTTTTAAAATGCCTATACTACTCTTTTTAAGGCACTGTTAAACAATACATAAGTTGTCAGTAAAAAAAAGAATCTTTTAGCACTGCATATCTATATCTATACATACTGGGATCAGTTTTAACACTGCAACAATTCCAACTACTGCAGGAAAAAAAGAGGAAAAAAAAACCCAACCCACAGTCCCTAGCACAGATCGTCCCTGAGGTCTGTGTATCATAGGTTTTTATTCCTTCAGGGAGGCTAAGATTATTACAATATTCAGATTACCGAGCAGGGGAAATTAATTGGACTAATTAACATACAAGTAAATGATAATACCGTTAACACATTTCATTAACTCAAACTGTCATTCTATATTTCTGGAGTACTTGGTATTGCATTACAATGAATTTGATTCATTAATTTATGCAAATGAAAGGAATGAAAGTATAAACCAGTCGTTTTTTAAAACACTATAAAACACATCTTTTGATTTGTTTTCACCAAACTGACTTAAAAGCATGTGCTTCTCAATAATTCAGATTCATCAGAGAATGCCTTTTCACATATTACCCTTTTAATGATGCTCTTAAATGCTAATACCAGCTAGGGCTATAATATGCTTGTAATTCTCTTATGTTATGGTCTTGGGTCTAATAATAATAAAAAAGGAGCAGCATCTAATTAGTGAAAAGCTCCTTTAAAAGGGAACAGTGGGGCAGTATGTGTGTGTCCTGCTATGCAGTAGAAATGAGTTTATTTAACACAAAATCTTTTTATTTCAAGATTTTGAACAAGTCCAGACAAAAAAAAGATTAACTGGGGGAAAGTTGCAAGACCTGTATTAATCTATTCTTTAATAATCTACTCGAGTGTGAATGAACTCGTGTAATAGAATCAGTTCTTACCTCCCGTCTCAGTGAGGTTTGTTCAAAGTCATGAAGCAGTGCTTTGTTCTTCAGCAGCTGAATACTCCTGACATTTCTGTGTGACATTAACTTGCAGTTAATTGAGGGTCTGCACCAGCAGTTGGCCTCGGTGACTCCTATCTTCACCGTAGCAGCACTACCCGGGGAAGGTCAAGGGGTCAAACATACCTCTCCTCTTGCTCCCTTGGCTGCAGTGACATCTACTGGACTACAAACCCAGGGTGTAAGCTGCAAAAGGGGAAAAAAAATCTAAATAAAAATGCTGAAACTATTGACCGGCTGACATGAGAAACGGATGAAAAGCTTTTTAGGAAATATTCCTTAAAAGAAAACTTACTTTAAGTAGAAACTCAACATCAAGAAGCAAGCGAGGTATGACGAAGGTACATGAACAATTATACAACTTTAAAATAAATCAAAAAAGGCAATTAGGTGTAACAGAAAGATTTATATTGATGTTATATATCAACAAATTTATACAGAAGACTGAAATGAAGATGAACCTTCAGCAATTATTAATAAAAGACTGTAAATATGCTGCACGTTCTCTGACGTAGAAACATCCTGAAGAAGTCAGTGGCAACAAACAGAAAATTTACCTCATAATGTATTCTTCATCGTCTCAAAAACAACAAAACAAAAAAACCCAGACCTAATCGCGTAACATTTAAAAATATTGTTCAGTTCTGTGTGCATCTGTTTTAAATTCATCAATGTAAGGTCAGATAAAATATAGACAATCTGCAACATGGAAAATATGGGGAATGTAACACGTTTTAAAAAATTAAAAAGGTAAAAAAAAAAACCAACCAATGTATATTTACTGACAAGACATATTAATGAGTCTTACAAAACTTTTGTTGCCAAAAAGACGAAGAGGATTAACGCGATTAGGACAGTGCTGTTTATGTGTACCACTTTTAGTAATCACTGCTCAGAGCAGAATATGTGGTAACATTTGTTGCAAAATTAACAGAATGATGTGATAGGATACAGCAGATGCAGGTGACACGGCATAATGACAACTTAATCAGCATTTCAATGATTCAATTGGAAGAAAAATAATCACCATGGCCTGAGAACCTAATGGGGTGATTTACTGTTATTTATAGCACGCAGTGAAGAGTCACCCTGAGTTTGGAGTTCAATTTGGCAAACACCAGAAAATGGCTTTTTAAAAATAGTACTTATTCCTGTTTTGAAATTTTCCAAGAAAGGGTAGAAAAGCACATGTGAGTTACATATTGTAGCAGATTTAAATATTTCCCATAACGAGTATTACATTGTAAAAACTTAATTAAAAAATAGGCATCAAGTAAAATTTGTCTCTAAGTGAATGACGTGTGTCTTAACAACAATATACATCCAAGAGGAATTATGATAAAGATTTTTGATTGTTTTTCATTATTCTTCTGGTAAGTGCAGTGGGTAAAAACAAATTCATAAAAAAAAAAACCAAAGAGCTGGACGAAGAAGGGCTTTGCAAGCAGACTAACTGCCAGATAATGATCCATAACAATAATTAAAACCCACATAACGTGAAAAATTTGCATGGACATAATAAATTCACTTTGGATGGATAAAATTAGTTCTGCCGAGGGGGTTTAGTCTCCGCTGAAAGGAAAATAGAACAAGTTTTGCTTACAGAAAACAAAAGCAAAATAAATCAACAAAAGGTGGGGGAAATAAAATGCTCAACTTAGCAATAGCTTCTCATTAAAAACACAATATTAACAAATAAGCACAATAAAAACAATGTGGAATCTTACATTTCCAATTTTGTACAAAATAAGGCATTTCTTTGTGTGTTTACTGCAACGTCTTTTTTCCTCATTTTTAGTCCTCTCTTGCTTTTCCTCTCTCCACGACAAGATAGAGTGGACACGGACTAAATCTGTGTTAAAATATATATATATATATTTATAATTTTCCTTCAAAATTAATAAAATGCACGTAGGAGTATACAGTATAAGAGGAGTTCACAAGTAGAGAGTGAATCACTTCATAACTTCACTGGCAGCGACTGTGGTGACGAGCTGGAGGGGAATCTCTGCGTTGGCCAGGATGTCCTGGGCGTTGTTAGAGCCCTGCTGGATGTTGGTGAGGATGAGGGTGGTTCCGCCTGCCGTGATGATGCTGTCAGAGGAACCTGCCGACTCCACCGAGGCCACCACGGTGTTGCCGGAGTTCACGCCTTTTTTGTTCTGATGAGTTTTAATGTGCTTCGCCAGGTGGTCGCTCCGCATGAAGCGCTTCGAACATTCTGGGCAGACAAACTTCTTCTCTCCTGCCAAAAGGAAAATACAGTTTTTTAAAGTTTGATGCCAAAATACATTAGGAGAGAGTTAAACATGCCATTTAAAATCAGATAATTCAACTAAAGTTTATGAAAGTGGCACGCAAACTTGGAAATAAAAAGATTAAAAACCAGAGTTGTGACAGAAATGCTAAGTCCCATTTTCTTAGTTTTCTGAGACACTATAACTAAAGGCTGCATAACACAGACCAAATGTTTGATCTGATTTAGGTCTCTAAAGCCAATCTGTCACTGTCGAGTTGAAACTAAACAACTGATTACAATTATTACCAATTGGAGTCTTAGAAGATTAAATATCCTCTTGAAAAGTTAACTGTGAATGCGAACAGTTGCAGCTGACAGCGTAATGAAATGCTACACTATTCCATCTTGTCAGAAGCCTCACTTTGACAATAACATGGTTGGGTAAAACAACATCAGTAGCAAGTGGTCATATCCTCTTCGAAAGGTTTCTCCAGCCATTAAGTGTCAACGGATACCATAAAATATAATCTTATTCTAGCATGTCTACTTGGATTTCTCAATCAATACCGCGTGGCATTCTCACGGACATCATGCAAAAGCTAGACTTTAGAAAAGCGATGCTCGCTTTCACTGTTTTTACTATAACATGGTGTTAAGAAAATAATTATAAACTGATAGTTGAGCAGACTCTAAACAGTGCACAGCTATTAAATGACAGTCAAGTCTGTGTGTTTTTATTACAAAGATGTTCAGATCTCATCCTACGTACAAATACTGTTTTTTCTAATGACTCATGCTTTGCAGGGCACAAATTAACACGTTTTAAACTGACTTATTAGGTGTTTTCCTGATGTGCACTCAGAGGGAGGAAAAAAAAACAGGGGCACCTGTGTGTGTTCTCCTGTGCCTCTGCAGTTCATCGCTGCGTGTGAACCTTTTCCCACAGAACATCCAGGTGCAAACAAAAGGTCGCTCCCCTGAATGCCAGCGCAGGTGTGCTCGCAGGTGTGACGTCTTTCCGTAGACTTTCCCACACCCGGCGATGTGGCAGACGTGTTGCTTCTTTTTGCCCATGCTGGACCCTCTGAGAAACACAGAAAGAGCTGCTTAAGAGTCTAACATACTTCCCTCAGATTTGAGAACTTGTAAAACAACGGGTCAGGCTAACTCACCTTCCACCTGACTCTTTGCAGTTAGGACAAGTACATGCCACTCTGCGCAGCCTCTTGCCCTCCTGACCGAACTGATCATCTTCATCTATCATCCCACCAGGGAGATGTGACAGATCGTTTGTGTTCAGGGTAGAGTTGGTGGTCAGCCAGTCCCCTGAGTCAGGCTCTTCCTTGATCCGAATATCTGAAATTATTGTTCAAAATCATGTTTGTAAGAAACACAAATCGTAAACACTGACAGCTCTTAGTTCTCTTTAAGATTTAAGTTAGAAGAGTGATTAAATAATAAGCTAATTGCCAACAAATTCCTCAGTTTTAAACTCTAATCGCTGTTCACAGTTCGTCTGAAGTGAGGTGGCCTCCTCAACTTATGTGCTTCTCAATTATGTTTATAAGCCAAAAAAGCTTAATTTGAGAGTCATGGGGGCTAGGAGAGATGAGTGTGTTGTTGCACTATTGAGCCAGTACAAGAGGGGATCACAGATGATTCAGGACGCACTGCGCTTCACACTTAATATTTACAATTACAGGAGAAAGCCCTTTTGTTTTTGTGCCTGCACACAGGAACAGCAGGTGATCAAAGTTATAAACTCAATTTTTCAGGCCGGTTTTTAGTGTTTGGTTTTACGTTATTGCTGTTCCAAAACAAAGAGAGTAAAATGTTCCCAATATCAACATTAATTCTTAGCATTAGCTTTGAGAAAATTAAACAAAACTGACCAGCAGTGGGGTTCACTCAGCCAATTAAAAACTGAAGAATCACAGCATAATTTTGGTTTGTGATTGAAAAGCACATATTAAAAGAAAACCTCTGTATGACAAATAATGAGTGAAGATGACAGGTACAGGTGAGGTCTTGTTAGCACCATTATACGTCTTTGTGAAATCTGTTATTTAAGGAGAAAAAAATAAGACAATCTATTACAATAAAACATTTCCTGTGCTTTGTTGACTATCACCACGGTGCGTTCAACATTGAGAACAGCATTTTGTTGACACTCTGAAGCATGTCATACTTACAACAAACATAAGCCGAAAACTTAAACTGGTCTACTGCACTATTGTTTTATTTTACACATGAAAAATAAACAGAAAATAAACAGCTGTTTGTGTGATGTCAAGATTTCACAGACTAAACTATAGAGCAGTTTTATTGCAGACATTTTAACTTGTCATATTATGAGAAGCACAGGTGTAATTAAAACCATCAGGGATTGTTCTGCTCTATTTGAGTGCCCTCGTAAACCTCGACAGCGTGACAGTTTCAGCTACCAAGAACAATTTTAACATCCTGAAACCACAACAGCCTAATGTCCTCGGCTATTATTTATTTTAAGATTTGTAGGTGAGTTTTGTTTCCGCCTGCCTTTAAAAGTAAGATCTATCAACTAATTGTGCTTAATAAATTTTTAAAAATCAGTTAGCAATATATGTAAACAATACCTAACAAAAAATGTGATAGACAAGAGCCATTCTACTTTGGATACAGAAGTCACTGTTGTGGACTGTAAGCAACTTTTATTGACCTTCTTTAAAATACTGTAATAAATGTGGTGACTGAATAAATTGTGGCAATTGTTTAGTAACTGACTTAAGGCAGACCTTTCCAAAAATACTAAGTTTTTTTCACTTTATAAAACAACATGAAAGCAAAAAATAAAAATGTCATCCGATAATTATAGCATTAGATTGAGCCCTTTGAATTACTCTGAATAAAAAAATATAAAGTTAAAAACAAGAAACAACTAAAAGCACCTGCACACTCAAGAAATTAGCAGCTTCTATTCTAAAGGTGATACTAAGATAATAGGAAATGCAACCTGTGGATCTGCATATGTTTGTACAGCTTTGATAAGATTCATTGCTGCATGGAAATATTAATTTCTTGTAAGTATTCTAATAAAAAGAGTTTCTGTACCTCCATGAGTGTCTGTGTCTCCTTCCTGATGGGCTGCTGAGTTGACTGTCACAGTCTGCAGGTTGGGAATCTGCCCTGCACCGATGCCACCCAAAGACAGCGTCTGGACTGGTGCCAGTGTTATCTGCTGGGGTGGTGTGGTGGGCAGTTGCAGGTTCTGAAGGTTCTGCACTCCTTGTACCTGAAAGGTCTGCCATTGTATCTGACCTGATGGTGTGACCGTCTGAGCTTGGATGATGAAGGTTCCTGGATTGATCAGCTGCACGTTCTGACCACCTGTTGTCATCGACTGGACCATCTGACCATTGGTGGTCTGAATAGGCACCTGCTGCAGTTGGATGATGGGCTGAGCTGAAGATGCCTGGACACTTAGCTCTTGATTCTGTTGTACAAAGCCTTCCTGAAGGCCAGAACTTGAGTCGGGTTGCTCTGCAGCAACTGATGGTAATGAAGCATCTTGTGTCAGCAGACCAGTTTCATTTTCTGTAGCATTCAGCTGAGAGGAAGACGTTGGCACAAAAAGCTCAGTATTTGCATTTGAGTTACTTACTGGTATCGTCTGTGAAAAGTGATCATCTGTCTTATTCAAACTCTCTGAGCTATCTACAGGCTGGTTCGCCATAATTAGCTGGCCATCAGCAGTGACCCCTGTTGCTATAGTTTGAGCACCTGACAGGCCAAGGGATTCCAGGTCGACACTGTTAATGGGAACAAAGGTAATGTTCCCTGGCAGGCCCACAGGCACATTGGTAACAACCTGGCCCTGGTTGTTGAATGTGGAGCTGCCAATAGAAACCCCTTGGATCTGCTGAACATTACCAGTCTGTGAAATGAGGTTTTGGTTGTTAAGAATGTTTGCAGATGATGTCAAGTTGAGACCCTGGCTCCCATCAGACAAGATCTGAATCTGCCCCGTGGCATCCTGAGTCAGGGTTGGTCCTTTGACACCTGACGTGGAAAAGCTCAGCTGTCCATCTGCTGTCTGAATCTGAGGAATTACTTGGTACTGAATATTAGGCACTGAATTGGCAGATGAATCGTTCATTCCAGATGTCACAAAAATTGGCTGATTTTGTAAGTTTTGGAGAGGAAGAACATACTGTCCATTAGATGTTAATATCCCCTGACTTTGGATCTGTATTATTCCAGACTCATCATTTGCTGCTGTTGTGGGAGCTAACACCTCCCATTTGTCAGTCCCAGAAAGTTGTGAAGATGAATCTGATATCTGAAAAAAAAAGAAAGAAAGTGAGTGACATTAAAAAAAAACTGTTAAACACAATCTGGATGTAACAATGGGGCTGCTACTTAGGTGAAAAGAATTATTGGTGCATAGTACAGCATAAATTATTCAGTTATTAGAAATCAAAACAAATGTAGGATTTTAATTCAGTCTTGCTCCCATTTTTATTTACACTGGTTGTTTGTTTGTTTGTTTGTTTTTTTCAGTTAAATTCTTCACATATTACGAATAGTACAAATTTAAAAGTTTAAGTCTATAACTCACCTTTCACATCTGACAGTAACTCAAACAACTGACAGTCAGACTTGAAATTTACAATACATCATCAATGATACAGAGACCCATAATCAAAGCGCTTACAACTCACGACTACTACACTGCTCTTTTTTCCATCTTCCCTGATCACTCAGGCCACATCCAGAGGACCTTTATACAATTTTAATAGTCTGAATGCAAATGCTTTCTTGGAAGTTCCTAATTGAAGCTCTAAAAGCTCTCATAATAATAATAATAATAATAATACATTTGTAAACAAACAAAAAATTATTTGCCACTTTTTTTTACAACTGACATATTACATTCGTTAAGCTACATAACGAAGTTCATCAAAAACAATTTCTAAATTTTTGTTATTAACTGCACAAAAATGTGTCTGAGGTGAATCCGTAACATGTTCTTGTGATTTTGCAGAAACACCAGCTGTGGTCCCATTTGTTTCTCAGCTGATTGTGTGATATGTTTATATATGCAGGTCCGATCTCCCATTGTGGATTTTATTGTCAGGTGTAAACACTAGTACTCAGAGCTGCTCACTTAAGACAAGATCAGCTAAGATGAACGATATTGTCAGGTCAGACAGGACTAATGTCAATATTGTCCAAACCAAAGAGAAAAGAACACTGCACAATTTGACTGTGAATGGAAATCGCTTAGTTAAACAAACCACCGGTATAAAAAAGCTATGTAGGTCTAAGCTTTTTAAATAAACTGTCAGCACAGACATCAGGAGGCGGGATTATTGAGGACCTTGTGAGGAGGTGTTGCCTGAGGTTCGAATGATTTAATATTTCCCCATTACCACCTCCAAAAACACTAAGTTAACAACGCTTCAACCTTTCAGAGCTTATAAATATAGCAACTTCAACAACAAGATGGAACTCTTACCTGGTTGCCACTGCTCGTTTCCTGCTGCATAAAATCATCTTGACTGCGGTCAGCATCCGGGGAAGCCATATCATCTGGTTTCAGTGGCTGTTCTGGGGATGGAAAGCAAGAAATAATTTGAAGATTATAGAAAACTACATAAGAGCTGAGGCTAGTGTTAGCTGTACCCAAGGACTAGCATCTAAGCGTCGGTAAAAAGCGAACAACAAGAGAATTGTAAAACTGCAAAGTGGATGCGAACTGTTCAAAGAAAGACCGATAATAAGAATTTCTAAACAAACAAGACCAGAACAGTTAAGCCGCTATCGTATTCGGACGATGATTAGCAATAACAGCAACAAACATCCCCGTTAGCAGCTAGTTTAGCCAGAGGATGCCAGAGATAGCTTGTTAGCTTACGTGGGTGAAGAAAATTAGCAATATTACATACCAGTCATTGCGTGACTTGTCTCTAAACGGAAAGTCCTGAAAGTCACAAACCACGGGACATCGTGAGCAACATAAATTGATTGTATACGCGCAAATATAGGTGATAAGTGTCAGATTTTTTGTATTTTGATTGACGGGCAGTAGGTAACACAAAGGGTGGGGCCTCCTCTGTTGACTGGGAGTAATGCGTCACAGATCGGAAGTCCCGCCCTTTGTTGTTGAAAGGTGATTGGTTGTTGCTTACATCTACTGTATTCCTATTTGTCAGCCAACATGTCATTTATTCTTTGTTGGGTTCTTTTCCTGTTTATTATGCGTGTTTAGTGTTAACAGCGTAGGTGGCAGTGAGGATCGTGGTTACATTGTTCAGCTTCATTTATTTTGTTAATGTCACTGAATCTAATTTACAGATAATCCTGATGAAGTCAGAAACCTTTAAAACTTTCCATTATAGTTGAATTTCTGGAAGTTTTTCAGTGCTGCATTTTCCAGGTTAAAGCAATAATTAGCTTTAATAGGCTACTTATATTATTCGAATCTCCTTAATAACCTTTTTTCCATCAGATCTCAAAATTGTTAAATATAGCTTATGATCCTTTAGAGGCCATAGATGTTGTCCCAGCTTAGACATCAGACATTCATAAGTAAACAGTATATTCAGTGTTACTACAAGATTTAACTTCTACACTAATGTTAAACGTTTAGGCCAAATGTTTTTTTTTAATGTTTTTCCCTACTTTACGGTAAAAACAAATTTTATGAAGGTCCAGAACTGAAATATATATTTTTGTCAAATGAACTGCCATATTTGCTGCTGCACTTGTGTTTTACAAGTTTTCATCCATCCGTTTTCTTTGGCCTCCCAACTTTGTCTAGTTCAGGGTTGTGGGGTGTTCATATATGAACAAAAGGTGCCTATATGTCATGATTACAAGAAATAGCACTTTTAAAAACTGTCAAAGTGTTCCTTTAAGTTCAAAGCACGTAAGTCAGACTTTTATACAAGTTATTTAATTAGTAGCACTCAAATATACTTTATTAAATCAAGTAAAATGTATTATTATTTCTAAAAAAGAAAAAAAATGTTGACTAAAGTG
Source organism: Millerichthys robustus (assembly GCA_034783495.1). Lineage (NCBI taxonomy): Eukaryota > Metazoa > Chordata > Actinopteri > Cyprinodontiformes > Rivulidae > Millerichthys > Millerichthys robustus. Next base: position 9,157,212 of record JAVKLF010000132.1, read on the forward strand.
CTTTACATGCAAAACAAAACAGCAGAAATTCAAAGAAACAACCCATAAGAAAAAAAAAATATTAGTATTAGAATATATAACACTAAAATAATAATAAAACTATATATATTCATGTTTTCCACTTGTGATTCTCATTGTAGAATGAACGATGACTCAAAATTGTTAGGAAAATGTCAAATAACATTTGGGCAGCAGTAACTGTTTCTGTGGGATCATTGCTGATGTTTTCACTTTTTTTTTGGTATCTTGTAACCACACACCAGAGCTCCACAGACCAAGAACGTATCCAAATGTCTGCTTTATAGAGAATTTTATTTTGATAATTTAATCACCTGCATCAGTTGAGACAAAATACATGAACATACTTCTTTTTATTTTAAACAAGTAGCCTTTTAAACATTTGTTGCACTCCAGTGCTCACACATTTTCTGTCAACCTTTAGACTTTATAAGTTATTGTTATTGTCTATTTTGTATAATTGGTGACTAGCTTCTTTGACAGAAAAACATGCTGTGTTTTTTCACGATCACCACAACATATCCTCTGCACCATACAACATCTCATGAGAATATTTTCAGCCCCCGCTGAAAAAAAGTCTGGTGACACCACTGAGTAAATTGTAAAGTTTATAACAGCACTAATTAAGACAGTCCAAAAAAATTTGTATGTACAACGCAGCTCTAAACTCTGCAAACTAATTGTGCACATTTAGGACTTTTTGTGTCAGAATTTTCAGAAAAATAACACAGTCCATACAGCACCTGAGTTGGTATTTGACTGGATTTCTTCCTCTCCATCTGACTGTGCAGATTACAACATTGTGAAAAGTGCATTGAAATGAGAGCCTGCATGCTATTGTGTTTTCTCTGCAGCTGTGATGCTATCAGGACCCCACTTCTGAGTATTATTTGTGGTGTGTCAGTTCCTCACAGTCCACGACCGCAGTGAGGCTATTTCTCCCAACCTTCAATTCAAACTTGGCCCATTACAGCCAGACTACAAAAGCACTTTCCGTGCACTCAGGAGCTCGCAGCAGTGAATGGTGGATATTTCCAATCACTCTGCTGTCAATCCAAGTGTCAGGTAAACACAGGCCAATGGAAACAGCTTTAGAAAACCTCACAGCCACGTCTGTCTTGCTCCAGGAGTCCTTGGAAATGTATCAACAATTTCTACAAAGACCTCCAAGTTAAAGGAAAAAGTCAAATATCCTAAAAGCAATACAAATGCAACTCTGTGATGGATGCAGTGGTTCACACAGACATGTAACTTCCACTGTGTTGCCTTCTGATCTGTAAGTGTCATCTTTAGCTGGAGCTGCAAACAAAGCAAATAAGAATATATTGACAGAACTTATATTCACCTCGTGAGAGGAATCTGTGCAGTCTGGAGAGGCAGAGGGAGTTTCAGAGCATCTATACAGATTCAGTGTGACAGATGTGTCTGAACACACACCTCTTTGCTGTCATTACTCTTTGAGTATTGTGCATAGGTAGAATACTTTAGTGGCAGAGCTTTGTGGGATTATTTAAGAAAAATTAGATGTAAACATTAGCAGTGAAGAAATGCGGAAGAGTCTAAGAGTCAAAGAGAGTTTTATATTAACATATTGACAGTTGTTTTCACGGAGGCCCGTTCAATACAAAGTGACCCCACAGAGACAAACTGTCCGACTGGAGGCACCGTAAATGGTCTTGAGAGAGAACATTGAAACTGGTGCAGCATCAAAAAATGTGGATGGAATTTGAAATGTGTGTCACAGGCAACACAAAC
>JAVKLF010000132.1:9195109-9205744 GCA_034783495.1 Millerichthys robustus
TTAGTTTATGTCCTGTACAACTATGAATAATTCCTTTGGCACTGTCATTGAACAAAGATCAGCATGATACAACCACTGCGGTGCTTCACTATTAAGAGAATCTCAGTATTTTCTTTAAATCTCTTAACTTTTTTCTACTGCATGCTTGGAGAGAATGCTTTCTTGTTCTTCTATATGTTTCTTAGTGGTGATGTTTCTTATTTTAGGGTCTTTTCACAACAGGTGTGTAAATAAGCTCATCTAATTGAATCCATTTAAAATCAACTCTATGACTATATCTAATTAAATGGCAGTAAATTAAAATAAATGCAAAAATGTAAATGCGAGGAGTTGTACACAAAATACTTTTTAAGGTGGTGGCAGCCTGATATTTATGAAATCAACCAAGCAATATTTATTTTATCTTTATTTATCTTTACATCCAGTCAAAGTTCTGATAAATGTTCACTAAACAGATTTGTTAGTGACTATTTTCAGCTTTGATTTTGTGTTGCTGATCCAGAATCTCAAGCTGCTCGGTGATGCGTTTTAATCATTTTCAGTCTGCAGTGGACATCAGTGACAACGAGGAATTATTGAAGGGCATGTGAAGCTTTAACTGCTTGGGTAATTCCTAATAAAACAGCTCCTGATTTGTGGTTACAGATGTGTAAAATACTGGCAATGTAATAATCTTGTTAGAAGCTGACAGGATGCAGACAAGCAGCGACTGAAGAGGCGCATTTTATTCCAGAAAGGTATTTATTTGTGTGGTTGAACCATTTTTTTCCCCCACATCTGACTCGTACTTTAGATCATCTGTAATGTATAGTGCATCAAAACTGAATTCCCGCTGCTTAAACAGCCTCTATAAAACATGTATTATCACCTGGAGTTTGGGGGTATTTTTACTGTGAAAAAAGAAGAATAGAGCATCAATTGGACTTCATACAAAACACCTAGAGCTACATGACAACAGCATTGTTGTATGATTTCTCATACAGCAGGAGCACCTACAGATGTGAAGGGGAGAATAATGAGTGAAGGATGAGACCCCATACCTGGCAGGTTTGTGGAATTGGCAGAGGAAATCATAGCGTTCATCTGGAATGGGCACTCTGCTTTCATTTGGGTCAATGGTGCAGAAGGGGAAATTTTCAGCTGCGGCCTGACTCTTTGTCAGCACGTTGAAAAAGGTTGACTTCCTGAAAATAAAAACAGCGCTGAGGTCACGGCATCGAAAAGTGCTGCTGGGTAGAACCTGATGGTTTGACAGAACGGACATGAAATGCTGCTGTAAAAGATTCAAGACTGTCTCCTTTTTTTAAATGTAATATAAAAAAATTAAATCTTAATCGACAAAATGTTAAAGCTCTTCAGAAAAAAATTAAACACCTTTTCTGTAACAGGGTCAGAAAACAGTAAAGTAGGCCCAATAAACACTCCTGAGAACAGCAAGAAAGCTCAACAATCCCATTGTTCAATGCTTCATATTGAAATGACTGTTTGCTATAGCCGATAAACTTAAAGACACTTCAGGTATCTAATATTGCTCCAAATTTTAATGGAAATACACTATTCTAAATTTTTGTGACAAAAATATAAACAAGTTATTAATCTTAAATTATGATTAGCCTATATTAATATTAAAACATATTTGAGAATTTGGCATCATTTTTAGAAGATATCTATGAAATTAAATAAAAACTCTATGAAATGCATATGTTTGATTATTCTTGATAGTTTTTTTTCTCCAACAACAGGACTTACTGTGTAAGGATCACAACTTTTATCAATTCTATTTTTAGACTATTTATAACAGAACCATTGTGTAGACAAATTATTGTGCTACATTTGATTTGAAACACATTACAAAATGGACTGTAAAATAACCAAAAGTAATGGAATCATATAAACTCGTGTTTCTACTATCTTACTCTAATATGACTTTTGGCTTTTTCACATCAGATTGATTCCATTTAGTTCAGAAACTTCCATGAAGATTTTTGTTTTACTGGATGCATGTTTTGATCATTTCATCACCCTGTTGACCTGATGTAAACTGCCTGATTTAAGACTGTTAGAAGCTATTTGATCTGAGTGTGAGAAACGCTGAAACCATTGATACTGACGTAACAATCTGTTCAAACTTTAAAACACAGAAAATATATATTATAAATGAGGCAAATAAAACTGATGCACATAACAAAAAAAGATAAAATGTCCTTTGTGAAGCTACGGTAATGACTTGTAACATAAAGTGGAGGAGATTTGGGGGCGGTTTAGCCTACATGCTTCAATAAAGACTTAACTCACAAAAAATAAACTTTTCCCACATATGAAGAACAGCAGCCATTCCTATAAGGCCTTCTCTGTTACACTCAGCTAACAGCTGGTTCACATCAGAACGCAGTTCATCCACAAAGAAGCCATAGCAGGGTTCTACTTTGACACAAATATGGCGTGGCAGGCCACAACCTCAGTGAGCTCTTCTTCTTATGAGAGGAAGAAACTTTGGTTTCACTGCTGAGAGAAATGAAAACACTGGACACAAGTGGGATCATTAACCAGTAGCCTTTCTAACCTTGCATGCTACCATCTTACACACATGAACACGCAAAAACTGAAACTGCATGGAATATTTTCTGAAACTGAAAATTGCTGCTCTAATTGAAACGATACTATATGTTACACTTTTTATGCTTTAAGTTTCGTTCTTCACTGCTCTAAAATAGCAGTTCAGTTGAACCTTTGCAAAGCAAAAGGCAGACACCTGTCAGCTGATTAGAAGATGAAGTGTGTGTGGCTCTGCCTGTAAAAATAGGGTCAGCGATGTTGTTTTTGTCAGGGAAGATCTTCATGAAGGCTGACAAAATACATTTGTTTGATCAAGTCTGTCCTGCCAACAGTATATCAGTCTCTTGTCACAAACACACAAACAGTCTTCCAAAGTGATTCATACAGCGAGTTGTCCAGGTTGTAGCCTGACCTTTGACCTGCATGCTACAATAAGCTCATAACAAATGACAATGTGCTTTTGTTGATGGGTTTTCCCTGCATTTCAGCTCCACTTTCTGTAACATTAATGCACAGGTTGGGAAGTACAAAGTGGTTTTTTTTTGTTTGTTGTAGTGCACCCATGAGTAGAGAAATAGGTTACATAATTTTCAGATGTATGAATGTATAGCATGTATAGCATTTCTTTGTGCTGCAAGAATCAAACCTAAATGAATAAGTTTAGGTATACATGACACAGAAGGCTTAAGATTCAGGTCTTTATTGTCATGGTGCTGGATGTGCTATATTAAAATAAAACATGAAGGATGGAACTCAAATTTAGAAACAGTTAGCATGCATGAAAGGAAACATGAGGGTTGTGGAGACATTTTACCAGCCTGTGGTTGTTCATCACACACAGACACCTTTTTCACCTGAAGCTATGGATTGCATTAATCTATCTAATTAAAAAAAATGTTTTGGTTTGTTTACTTCCTGGTTTACATGTGGAAAAGGTGAAAAAAATTTGGATTATATGAATAACTGATAGAAAGGAAAGCCACAAACAAATACTTACCCAACATTAGGCAGACCCACAATTCCTATCTTCAGCGAAGTGCCAAACCTTCCAATCAGTGGTGGTGGTTTTAGTACGTCGTCTCCTTTGCCCTGATGAAGAAAGATTGGAAATGCCATCTGTCAGATTTAACACTATATGATCCACAAAGCCTATTAGTTTTAAAATACCCTTTCATTTTACAAAAACGCACCTTTTTTGGAGCCATGTTTCTCACTCAACTCTGACTCGATTTCTATCCCAAATTTAGGAACATACATTCATTTGCACGGGAAAAATAAAAAGGAGAAGATCAGCCCTTAAATGTGAGCAGCCGACTGCACTTCAGCTTGCACGCTCTGTGCTGTGGGCTCAAAATAGAACATGCAGCCTCTAGAAATGTAAGTTGACACTGTGAGCTGCATGGCGAGCTGACCTGCACCTTCAAATTTAGCTGTGGGTAGTATTAGCGAGGTTAATGAGCGTCTGCGTGTATTAAAGCTCACTTAAGTCCTGTCAGAGGTTTGGCTGGATTGTGCGCTTTATGCTGACATTTATTCAACCAGTCCTGAATCTATATCTGCAAATCAGTGCTGGCAGGTTGAACAGTGCACGCTATGGTGTCTTGTTTTACAGCCATGACTTTGTATTGTTTAACAGTTTGTTTTAGTTTACACCTTACACCATCACCATCGTCTACAAAAATACAGGAAAAACAAAATGGGAAGCTTATTTCAAGAGAACAAAAACCAGAACTAAACAAGAGTTAACTAATGAAAGCTTCGTCTTTTAATTCTCTTCCCACTTTTTCATTTCTTTTTACCTTCTCTGATCCAAGTGGAGCTCCACTGCCACACAGACGCGCAGCATCCTTTCACACATAGTTTGCTCTGAACCCCCCTTTGGAGAGAAACAGGTGTAGCCACATGAGCGCACGGAAATTACAACAATTAGTTAAACATCCTCAAATAAACTTCCCTCTGCAGACGCACAAATTAAAACGCACAGGGGCACAACCAGAAAGCCCCCGGGCAATCCTGCAGCCCCTGTTTGGTTTAACATGCAGAAAATGAGGCTCTAATAATCTGGATTTTCAAGCAAGTGCGGGGGGGTGGGGGCTTTGTCGAGAAGAATCTGAAATGAACAGCTCTGAATTAATCATTTATCTTTTGTTGATGGATGCACCCCCACTTAGACTCATCACAATAGATGCAGAGCGTTTTGTTCGACCAAATAAATCACTCCCATTGTTTAAGGTACATTGATCAATCTAATGGCTTGTAATGGGCTCCTAATTGCCACGGAGAAGTGCTCACGAATGCAGACCAGAATTGCAGATCCAACTCTGAATTCTCACTTGAATGACAAGGAGGGATCATGTTCTCCCCTCTTGTGCCAAAAAAAGACCCTCAAAAAGAGCAAATAACTACTAAAGGCGGACAACTTTACACAAGATATGAGTGGACAACATTACCAGGGAGTCTTTAATTAGTACAAAAACTCTAACATTATTATTATTGTTATTATTATCAAACAAAAAATAGATGACTTTCTTTTATAAAAGTGGAGCTATTTCTTGATTTGTTATAAAGGAATTAAGCTGAATGCTTTTAAGTTTTCCTGACGCTAGAATGAATCTAACTCTTTTTAAGCAGCAATCGACTATGCTTATAGAAAAGCCTATTAATACGGTTAACAGCACTCAGGCAAATTGTCATGATTGAAAAAAAAAGATTCAATTTTCCTGGCTGCTTTCAGTTGTTGATGAGACTGATTTTTATTCACCCATCAAAAGGTGGGGCTTTAAAGCACAAAAAGAGAGGAGGGTTTGGAACAAATTACGCCTGTGTTTACTGGCAGCATTCATGCTCCATAATAGTGCATTATTTGCACCGTTTTTGAATACAGTAATGCACAGCTTTCTGTTAAGCCTTTTCTCTGGAAAATTGCTTTAACTTTTAAAAGGGGGATGGTGAATCACATCAGAGCGGGTCAATTTGACATTATGTCATTATCTCTGGTTGTAGAATAGAACAAGTTATAGAATTTCGCTTATTAGAATAAGAGGGAAAAATGTAGAAAATCTTTTTTTTTAATTAAAAATATTTAATCTCCTTCATATGAATAAAATGTTGGATTGGATTAGAGTAAATTTTTTGGTTTTTCCCATCTTGTTAATTCGTCTTTGGAACAGGAATTTCCATTTCCTTGAAACTTATTTTTGAAAATTTGAAAGGAGATTCACTGAACGCGCAAAGACAAGCTGTTTAATTAACCCCTCACCTGCGCCCACTCCCCCCACCCCCCAACAAGTGCGCAGCGGGAAAAGATTGCGGCACAGGCGCGCCGACAATCTCACAACACGTGGATTTTATGGAGGTTAATGAACAACAAAAAAAAAAGACAAAATGATCAACCATGCGCCATATTGTGCCTATCTTGGCACGCTTTCCATGTAGATTATTACGCACAAGTTCGCCTTTCAGAAAGGAGTTCTGTCCTGCCAGGCCTGACTTTTAAACTTCAGCGTGGCGCTTAATTCGTGAAATAACACTTAAAGCTTACGACACAAAGCGGATACAATTCATAATATGCTTAATTGTCTTGTATTTTTACGCACCATCATCAGATGAGCGCAAACTGTTTTAAATGAAATCATCTCCAAGTTAACTCTTACAGTTGGAGTTCAGATGAACATGTTCTTTTTCCAACATGCATTGCGCATGATCTGAATAAAAAAATAAGAACTAAAAAACCGTATTCAGCGCCGCGACGAGCCGCAAATAAAATGAGTGAAACGCTTACCTCCTGGAGATTAGACGCGTGAGCTCAATTCTGCAACGAAAAGAGACACATTGCGCCTTCGTGTGAGAAAACATAAAAATAACTGTATGCATTAAATATATACATATATCAAATGGTGTCTTGGGTGACAGTGTGAGCCGAGAGGCTGCGCTGCACATGATTGACGGCGGGGTTTTTGGTGTTTCTGTCTGCGGTCGTGCTTCCCATTGGCTGACATCAGCCTCCCCAGCCACGAGTGCAGCGCGCAGATTGGCTGCGCGTCCTCTCCAGCTGTACTTCAAAGAACACGCTCGCTACAACTAAGGTAGTGTTGGTGAGCTGTGAGCCAGGAGAGAAACCGTGTGACCCGAGTCAACACGGGGGGACAGAAATCTGGATCAAATTGGAGTCATACAGCCTCGACACCGCGAACACACTCATCACAGCTCCGAGCCTGGATATGGCTACGTCTATACTCGGGGTAAGTTCTGGCTTTACGCGCAAAAGTTACGCACGAAGTTTGTACTTTGCCTCGCGGCTAAATAAGTTTGAAGCTTTCGTGAACCTGAACATTTTTTCACAGTTTTGTGAGGAACATGTAATAAATATTATGTAGGCTGCCATTATGAACCTTAGTTTACTGTTGAAATTAAGTTTCGGATCATTTAAAGTGTCTCATTTGCACAAATGTTGCGGTTTTACTATTTTCTGTTCAATTTATGTTTTGTTAAATGTAATAAGATTGTTTATTTGTTCATGTTTTTGTTGTGAACTCACTTAAAGGAAGCACTTTGCTTCATCTCGACATATTTCAGACATGTTGTAGCCAACTAAAAAAAACTTTTCCTCGTGATTCTTTTGGAGTTTCTTAATCAGTTTTCAATTTTTAAATAGAACTATTTTGATTATTATCATTATTTATTTATTTTTCAGGAAGAGCCGCGGTTTGGAACTACACCCTTAGCTATGTTGGCTGCAACTTGCAACAAAATCGGTAACACCAGCCCTCTGACAACTTTACCTGACTCCAGCGCTTTCTCCAAAGGTGGATTTCACCCGTGGAAGAGATCTTCCTCCAGCTGCAACCTGGGCTCCAGCCTGCCAGGTTTCACGGTCGCGACGAGTCGAGCCTCCACGGGACTAACAGCGAGCAGCGGCGCGGGCAACAGCGCCTTCTGCTTAGCCTCCACCTCCCCGACCTCCTCTGCCTTCTCCACCGAGTACAGCGGGCTGTTCTCCAACTCCGCGAGCGTCACGACGCAGGAGTCCGGCCAGTCGGCCTTCATCTCCAAAGTCCACACGTCAGCGGAGACTTTGTATCCGCGGGTGGGCATGGCGCACCCGTACGAGTCCTGGTACAAATCCGGCTTCCACTCGACCATCTCCGGCGACGTGGCCAACGGCGCGTCCTCGTGGTGGGACGTCCACAGCAACCCGGGTTCGTGGCTGGACGTGCAGAACCCCGCCAGCACCCTGCAGAGCTCTCTGCACTCCGGGACGCCGCAGGCCATCCACTCCCAGCTGAGCGGCTACAACCCGGACTTCTCGTCGCTCACGCACTCGGCGTTCAGCTCCACCGGGATCAGCCCGTCCGCGTCCCACCTGCTGTCCACGAGCCAGCACCTGTTAACGCAGGACGGCTTCAAAACCGTCATCCCCACCTACACAGACGCTTCCGCCGCCAACGCCATGATTTCAGGGGGCAGTTCAGGAATAAGTAGCTCGTCCAGGTCCTCCAGGCGGTACTCCGGCAGAGCGACGTGTGACTGTCCGAACTGCCAGGAGGCCGAGCGGCTGGGGCCCGCGGGGGCCAGTCTGCGGAGAAAGGGACTCCACAGCTGCCACATCCCGGGCTGCGGGAAGGTGTACGGGAAGACTTCTCACCTGAAAGCGCACTTGAGGTGGCACACCGGCGAGCGGCCTTTTGTCTGCAACTGGCTTTTCTGCGGCAAACGGTTCACTCGGTCCGATGAGCTCCAGAGACACCTGAGGACCCACACCGGCGAGAAGCGCTTCGCCTGTCCGGTGTGCAACAAGCGCTTCATGCGCAGTGACCATTTGAGCAAGCACATCAAAACGCACACGGCGGGCGGAGGAGGCAAAAAGGGCAGCGACAGTGACACCGACACCAGTAACCTGGAGACCCCGAGGTCCGAGTCCCCGGAACTTATTTTGGATGGGGTGAACCCCAGGATCACGGTGAAGGATCCGTCTCCTCACGACGAGCCCTGAGGCTGCACCAAGGAAAGCAGAGAGAAAAATCAAATGAATTTAAAACTGCACAGCAATGAAAACGGGTCGCATTTGACACACAAAGCAAGAAAAAAATGTAAAGAAAGATAGCTAAATATATCCACACAGGCGCAATGACAATTTCATTCAGAAATCCATCTAAATAAAACGCAAACTGATTTTTCTGAAGGCCTTTTGGAGAAAAATCAAAGACTTGGATGCGTATTTAAAAAAAACCTGTTGAACTCTGTCGGACAGTGTGAGTCCCAGCTTGTATATTGATCCCCTAAAGTCTGTGTTTTCTCATGTAAATGTCATAAGCTCTGATTGTTTTGTTCGTGTTGGTATCCTGGAATTCAGGGGATTTACTTTCCGACGCACTTTTGTGGATATATATGTATGTATACAGCTTTCCCCCCTCTCTCCCCCAAACTTTTGTTAACCATTTGATTCCTTTGCTAAAAAAATAATCTATATATAAATGTTTACCTGTATAAAGTCACACGTATAAAACTTTCATTTATCGTAATTAAAACATCTGACAAAAGGCTGTATTTGTGTGTAAATTTGATATATTTTTTCATCGAATCTGAACATTTAAAGATTTTATTTTTAAAAAGATGTTTATTTCTCTTTTCAAAAATAGCTCGATTTTCCCTCCCTATGGAATAAATCCGTGTTTAATTCTCCGGAAAAGACATTTCATGGCTAAATGAAAATCTTGTTAAACGTTATTAATTATGACTTGGAGCACTTTGCGGCCCCATGTGTCTTGTATTTGCGATTAGGGATTCCTGTCTTATCAAATATCTAATTAATCTCCGCGACATCTATTGTTCACTTTCACTTCATCCGGGGGTGCTTTGAAAAGGTCCCCGAATATTTATTCTAATTGTCCAAATTAACTGCTTTCATTTGCATACCAATCCACACACAGAGGAAGAATACGCCTTTTTTTTCTATCTTAAAAAAAAAAAATTATCTGAAACTAGATAGATGTTAGAGGAACACGTTTTTTTTCTCACCTAAGAAAAAATGAGGGCCAAAGAGTCAAATGCAAATGTTGGATTGGAAATGCTTTTTGCGCGACGCAGTCAAATGGCCCCTGCGTGTTATTTGAATATCAGTGGCCCCCCGCATTGAAAGGGTTCAAGGATGCTCTCTGACTTCTTTGTGTTTAGTCAGTGCAGCGTCCGAATCTCAGAGAAAAGACGACAAAAAAAAATGTTCAAAAACAGAAACTAAACAAAAAACTAAAAAATAAAATAAACAGGAATAATAATTACAACGTGAATCCAAGGAAAAGCATCTCATTTAGACAGCTATTTTTTTTAAAGGGAGAAGTTAAATTGAGCAGAAGGCAATAGAGGGGAAATTATTGTCATTTCCTTTTGTGCCACAAAAGCAGCCAAATTGTTGTAAAAAAAAAAAAAGACATAATGCCTCCAATTTTTATTTAATAAAATATATGAAAGAAATTACGCTCAAGTTAAAAATAAAATTTGTATCATTTCGCCGATTTGACAAAATTCTAAATGCTTTTAACTTCATTACAAAAATATTTAAATTGTTTTCAAGTTAATAAGAAATTACAAGAAAACTATTTAAATAAATCATAAAGCCGTGTCATTTCCACTAAATACTTTTATTTGACTTTTAGATATTTATATGTACAAGTGTTTGAATTATTTTTTTTCATAACATGGATTTTTGAACTCATTTTAAAGAAGCAAAAAGCACAAAATGTTTCAGTAAAACCACAGAATTTAACTGAAATTTAAACAACAAAAAAATCTTTCCATCCCTAAAGATCATTTGTTTTGATGTCTATAATAGTTTATAGTAAACATATACACACACATATATATATATATGAACAATTCTCTTAAATTCAATTCATTTACGCAACAAGAATTTATTTTGTGAATGAAACAAATTGTTTTGATCAGAAATGAAAAAAACATTTTTGAAGAATAAAAAGCTTTCTAAATTTACATCTTATAGAGATGAAAAAAAAAGATGTAAAAAAAAAAAGATAAAACACAAACTACAACAAGTTGTCTATTTTTTGAGCAGCTGAATGAAAA
>JAVKLF010000132.1:9259097-9275104 GCA_034783495.1 Millerichthys robustus
AAAAAACTTTACTTGGACAATAATTATATGGAAATTGTCTACAGGAAATGAAAAGAAGCAACAGTTTTAGTTACCTGGATCAAACAGATGAAAATGAAACTTCACCGAACAAAACTTAACCCTGAACTTAAAGCAATATTTCAGATCTTCTGAAGAGGGATTCTGTAGAAAGGTTATAAACAATTAATGTCTTACTTGTTGTAGATAGCTTTACAACAGTTAAGAGCCATCTACACAACCATAATTTAAACAGAGAGAAAGAGAAAGAAAGAAAAAAGGGTTTAATTCTGACCGGACTAAGAATCTAAGAGCTGATCTAAGCAGAGCCAAGACCGACCTAAAACAACTTTAACACTGCCATCAATATCTGCAACACTCCTGCAGGAAATGACCCAGGCTACATCAGAAGTGCTACAGCTAACAGCTGATGTCGCTACGTCGCTATTTGTGCTTGCACATGACCATAAACTCTGTGTTGGTGACTGTAAGCCCACTTCCATTGTAGCACTATTTGGGCTAGCTGTTAGCTTGTCAGAATGAAATGTTGTCTTCACATTAAAATTGTTGAAAGAGGCATCTACAACTGATAAAATATTAATTGTTCATAGCCTCTCACAGAACTGCACTTAAAACAATGCTAACAATTTTAGAACAAATCTAAAACAAACAAACAAAACACAAACAAACCTAATTCTTTTAACATCCAGTTTACGATCAGCTCTTCCCAGGTTTTGTCTGAATATCACGTATCAAAAACTGTTCCATCCTTCCATATAAGCAACTTTTTCCTCACCTCACATAAACTGGTTTTCTGTCCATCTTTTTTAGAAAACCTCCCATTTAAAACATCAATTGAGGTACTTGGATGTGTTTCTATTTTTCAAAACAAGAAGGAAAAAGTTCTTCTAGTGTCATCTTTCACAAAGTTACAGAAAGAGACAGCACACATTTTGAGCAAACATATGAGGGGAAATGACCATATTCATCTATGGATCCTGTTAAAAAAACATCTGCACTGGACTAAATGAGCTCTGCCTCTGACAGCACGCTCCAGCCTGGAAACCATCAGTCCCATAATGCACAGGGAAGTGTGTCTGTGGGACGGCAGGCAATAAGAGATGCATAATGAACGGTGTGGCTTGGCGGACACTTCACAATGAGAATATTCTGCAGTCTTGTCAAGACTGCTGCTTTAATGGACTCATTCCAGTGGCAATCACTGTCAATACAAGTCAGGCGAGGTGTTTAGAGGACAGTGTGGAAGTGCTGTGGTGCATTCTGGTGAGTTATGACCACAAAATCAAAATGACAGAGCCTCAGTCTGAGGAAAACGAAGAAAAATAGGTGGCATGATTCTAAATGAGACCATGTGATGGCACTCTGCAGACCAGGCAGACAACAAGAAATTTAGATTAAGAGGCTCAAAATAGCAGAATTTGTAAAGATTATCACTGCAAGCTGACTACATTAAAATAAAAATGGCATGCATAAATGTAAAGAAAAGACGATTGTGCTTATGGATCGTTAAGAACACAGAGTTTTGGTTGTGCCTCTTGGAGAGTACAGCAGACATTTGACTTCATGTAACAAATGTTGATCTAAATATCAAATGAGACAAAATGTTTCGTATGCCAGCTGTGTCCTTCCTAGAGAAGTGAAACAACACTGGCATCAAGACAAAATATATGTTTACCCATAAGCATTTGAAGTTCCACTAAGTTTTAGGGAAAAGAAAAAAAAAGGACCCAGCATATCTAACGGTTTTTTTCTGCTTGGCCTCCAGCAAGACGTGTCCTTAACTTGAGCCTTTTTTAGACAAGTTTCACTCAAAGCCTCGGGCAGAGAATAATGGAGCATTACTCACTGTGATAGCCAGATTTCTTCTGCATGGCGGTTACGGGGCAATCTTTATGAGCCAGAAGAAGCTGCTTCAGCTGAGCCACTTCGTTTCTCAGCAGGGTGACTTCATTCTTGAAGAAAGAAGAGGCATTCCACAAAAAAAGTCACTCTTCAAAAATGATATTTCCACAGTCTATAAATCATCAGATTCAAGCAGTTGTTACACTTAATGACACATATATTGTTTCTTTGTAACAAATTCAAGGGTAAATGTAATGAAACGGATACATTTTTTCAAAGAGTTTTCAAGTATTTAGCAACCTGAGCACACGCAGTTGTAGGGGATTTATTTGTAGCAAACTGCAACTTTTGCCACTAGATGTCACCACATACCATACATGTTAATACAAATAAAACCTAAATCTCTCATTCGAACAATAAATGTGGATAACAATAACTACACAGAATAACAACTTGAATGAGGCTTTGTGTCTTCTCTATCTCTCAAGCTAAAGTCAGTAATGATGTTGAAGTGTTAAACTTATAGGAACCCATTTGTACTTTCAGAATAATAAATTACAGCAGAAAACTTCCATTTTCCTCTCATTAGAAACAAACAACTTATTACATAAGTATCAAGTAAAACCTATTATTTCTTGCAAAAGAATTATGGGTCTTCACTGGTTACCGACCAACGCATTTGTCTGAGGTGAGCTGCTCGGGTTGTCAGTATGACTTCCTAGATGTTGCAGAGATTTACACTCTTGTGTCGTTACAGCTCCCAAGAGAGCTAAGGATTTCTGCATGTCGTAAAAAAGAGCCACATTACGTTGAAGGTGACTTTAACTGGATTTAGAGCGGCCCGGGGCCAGCGAAACACCCAATGGCAGATTTAAGCTCCTTCTCTCCTTCTTTAAAGGACTACGGGTGGCTTAATCTATTAGTCTAAAAGCAGCCAATTTATTTGATTCCATCTGTTTAGTTTTGCTGGTGTTGGCAGGGCTGAGCTATTGTAAGCCAGATTTAAACACAGCTGGAAGGAGCATATGTATCACACAAAGCCAACACCGTATTTACTGTGCTTCCAGCATGACTGCTGCCATTTAAAACCAATATAAACACAGGCGTTCTTTTAAAATGCTCACTGCAATTTATTATGGACATAAACATTTGCCCAAAAAGTGGCATCCGAAGCAGACAGCAGACCTGCCATCTGACACTTCGGCAAACCTCTTTAAACTGCATCATACCTTTAATTTAGGACCAACTAATATGGACCATTTTGACTTAAAACTTGTTTCCAAGTTAATCGAAGCTGAGAAAATGGGCCTTGGGTGATGCTAGAAGCCCTGTGAGCTGTCTGGACTGACACCTCATTAAAAAGCCAGTTAAGGATGATGTTAAAATAATTGTGCATCATTAGAGGCAGTTTCGCTGATCAGCTGGGCCATGTCAGCATGGGGGTTTTTACAAAAACTGCTCTGCTGATTAATGCTCTCATATAAATCGCCCTTTTATTCTTTACCACATGTTGTTCTCCTCTTTGTAGTTAACAGCGATTCTTTTTTCCATTTATAACCCGATTCACTCACCTATCCTCCCCTTCTCATCTGCCTTTGTTTAAGTTAAAATTGGCAGAGGCGCATCGATGACAAGTGGTGATAACTTGATTTTAAAGCCAATATGATCATGAAACCATTTATTTCCCCTCCTCCATTTTCTGCATCTTACTCCGCTTTCATCAAAAATTGAGATGGTTAGCAAGAAAACACCACATCTCATTTAATTGTCTGGAACACCGATGTGCCGCACCCCCGGCTCACACTTATCAACAGAGACAGCAGACACATGAACTGTTTCGAACTTGTCAGCATCAGATCCTAATTGCTTCTTGCGAAATGAAGGTTCAAAAAGACACCTTTCCCTCGGAGATTTTTGAGGCCATTCAGTAAACTGCTGAGACAGAAGCGACGACACGCTTGTGTGCGGCTGACATCTGGAGGATACATCTTTATTGACAGGAACATATCGATGTAAAGGGCTCACACTCTGCTGCTGTCATACGGCAGCTCTTCTTAATCGGCTTTAATGACTTCATCACCACAGAAGGGAAAAGTGTGAACACATTTTCACATTAAAATTACTTAATAATCGAGGGACGTAAAAATCCACAAACTGACATTGATGCAAAAAAAAAAGCTACAACAAGCAGGTTGTTTTCTGTAAATGGTGAGACAAAGATCTGAGGATTACCTGTAGCTGACCATTCATAGAGTTGAGGTCTTCAGCCTTCTTCTCCAGAGACTGGACCCACACTTTTCTCTTCTGTCTACAGCGAGAAGCTGCAGCCCTGTTCCGCTCCAGGAACTTGCGCCTCTTCTCATCGGGGTCTTCACTTGTGGTTCTTCGCCGCCGACCCCCTGTGCTTGGAGGATTTGGGGCAGGTGGCACTGGGGAAGCCTATTTAATTACAACAAAAGTGATATTAAGAAGAATATATGCCAATAATAAGATGGATAATTGGAAAGATTATATATATATATATATATATATATATATATATTAAGTAAAGTTTTCAGCCAGTACAGGCTATCCTGAATAATGGAAAATGGATGTTAGTCAAAAACTGCATTACAGAATATTAGGTCTACTTGAATTAAGAAAGGAGGACCATTAAACAAAGACTATACTCCTCACATAAGTAAATTCTAAATCTAGAACAAATTTGGCTCAAATTCTACAAATTATTTCCTTAAGTGAACCAGCACTCCTAAATGCCAAAAGAACATTTAGAAAAATCCTATAAAAAAATGCAAAGGAAACTATCCAAAACAGACAATAAAATTAAAAAAAACACTTCAAAAGGCACAATTAATCAGTTTTCTGTATTGTAATGTTCTGACCTTGGTAACAATAGCAGTGTGGACATGAATACTTACAGGTGTTTCTGTGGTGGAGGTGGCTGGCTGCTGAAGGGAATGTGTGAAGGTTTCCTCAGTTGTAGGCAGTTGAGGAGCCGCAGTTAGGATGACAGCAGGGGCTGGAGTTGGGGTCGGGGTTGGAGAAGTGGGATTAGCAGTGTGGGTTACAGCACTGCTTTGGACTTCAATGCCATCTCCATTGGTTACCTGAGGAAGCTGCTGGCTTATCGTGGCTTTTAGTTTCTGGAAACAGAATTTGTCACAGTGACAACTGCTTGGAATGATGATTAAAATACAAAAAAAACAGGAAATAGTAAATACAAGAAAAAAACTAAAAGAAAAGCCATTGAGCAGCTACTTGTCTACGAAGTAGGCAGGCAATAGGTGCCCAATCAATTTTAAACCCAATATTGTGATTTTGTTTTAATACAGGTGTATCTGCAATGAAAACCAAATTGCAAAAGCAGTACAATAAAATTTAATTAACTAATTACATCCTTAATGTAGCATCTAGGTTCTGCTAATCCAAATTTATTATTAACTGATCCTTAGTTCAATTTAGTCCAAATTGGTTCAATAATCAACAGCAGTTCAACAGCAGCAAATGATCAGAAGAATGGTTCATAAAGGAAAGAACCAGAATACTATAAAGAGTGTCTAGTTAAATCCTAAATACTGAACTCACATGTAATGCTGTAGTGGGACCTTAAGAAAGCTGTGCCAATAAAGCTCAATGAACTAAAGTAAAATTGGAAGGAACAGTTGTTTCTCCACAACAATGTTAGAGACACATGCGGTCAAACAGAGTGCAATAACTTCTAGTTATTGCAGCAGTGACTCTACAAACCACTCAATGTTCACCTTTTTGATACGGAAGGACTGAAAGAGGGTGTTCAGCATTTTTACAACAATTGTAGTAATGTAGTCATTTCAAGAAAACGACTCTACTCATTTAGTTTGCACATACTGTAATCAGATCTGTGTACAAATGAAGAGCACGTGCTGTGAATCAAATGTTAAAGATAAAAAGCTGCTTTTGCAACACTTGCACTGATCATTTAACACAAAAACACCCCCTATTCAGAGAAACTACCTCTCCACAGCCTGGTGTGCAAGATTTACAGGTCAATTCCTCTGGCATCAAACCTTAAACAAACAAGGTGAAAGTGAATGAGCCTCTCCAACTGTAACAAAGTGAGAGAGAATACATTTACATGAGAAAACAGAGGGCCGCATTACTCTAACAGCTACCTTTGCCAGACCAATCTATCTACCAAATTAGTTTATCGTGTAATACCCTTCCAGAAGCTCTTCTGGCAGAAACAAGATATTATTCTCTTGGAATGGTCCACAGAATGAGGGAAAAGCCAGTCAGATTCATATTTCATCTCTGCCATGGAAACCTCATCAGTGTAATAACCCTCCATCTCATGGGTGTTATTCAACCATCTGCTACTATATTACTTATCTTTATTTTGCAACTAATTAACAGCATAATCTTCTAAATTCAGCAAGTTAATTATCATTATTGTGGTCTTTGCAGCATCATCAGTCCTTGTAAAGTGCCGTCTACGCCGCCACCCCCATGAGGGCCGGGTGGGGGTGGGGAGCGGGCAGGTTGGGCTGGTCTGTTTTCTTGATGCGGGCTCATTAGGTGTTTGCTGATGAACTGAGTGTGGTGGGAGGTGCTGAGAGCAAGAGGGAAAGGGAGGGGGGTGCAGGTCAGGCAAGATTCTGCTGAACAAAAGGTTTCATGCAGGGTGAGGCTGACTTAATGTGCCTCGCTGAGCATTTGCCAGGATGCCCCCAGCTGGTTTTCATTGGTTGCCCCCACTCCCTCCCCTTAGGTTGGCCCTGGTGACGGCGTGCTGAGCACAACGCTGTCACTGCGTTTGTCATCTCTGCACCCCATGATCTTCAACAACTCCCTGCCCCTCCCGTCCTCTCTCCCTGCTAGTCAGGATCAATCCTTCCCTTCCAACACACATCTTTGCTGTTTAGCCGATAATTTCTACAGGCAGAGCATGCTGCGAACACTTACGGGTTCTGTGATCCGTGCTTCATCACCTTGCCACTGATCCCCCTCACACCACTTCATATCTCTGCCCTCCAACGATCACTTTTAATACAGGACAACATGACTGCTGTGACCCTGCTCGCCCCACAGAGTTGTGTGCAGACATGTTTCTGGCACAATTTTTGTAGTCAATGCCAGTTTTTTACCCATACTCCTAACTGAACATTCAAATGTGCATTATTAATAAAACACTGACTGTAAATAACTGTTGTATTTAAACCAAAGTAGCACAAGTCGCAGAGCTCTCTTCCTCTATTACAGGAAATCTAACAAAATAAGTGCTTGCACAAACAAAATTATTTTGAAAACACATTTTTCCAAATGTATTTTGCAAAGGTAACTGCTGTTACTTTGGTGCCAGTTTTTTTTTCTAGTTTCCCAATTTATACAAAAATGTTTCTACACTAAATAATGCTTGTGTGGCTGTCTGTACTGCCATGCCAATTCTGAAATTACTTGAGCAACAAAAAATGTGCTGGGCAGGAGAATTAGCCATTCAAGCTAAAAATGATCAAATTTTAGTTAGCATACATAAAATAGTTGAATTACTGTTAATATCAAATTTGTTGGACTATAACTAATGTTAATTAATACTTTTGACTGTTATGTAGATTATTTTCTAAAACGAACATTAGATTATATTAATTGCAGGTCTATATAAAAAATTGATTATTGAATGAGGTCATTAAAATCTTTTTGGAAAAAAAGCTCTCATCAACAAACTCTCTCATTGCTTTAGCTGCCATCATCTCCCTCAAGTGAAATGTAACAGACACAACATGGAAATGATACTTGATGTAAATAAGATAATAAGATAAATACCAGCTTTGCTTCTGTTTGGATGGGTTGAGGTTGTGGCGAGGGAGGTCCGGGGATTCCAGGGACGGTAGGCACTACGGTGACAGGTCTGACAAGCTGACAAGAGAGACACAGATGCAGATCAGACCATAGAAAATTAGTCTTCAGCCATAAAAAGAGGCAGGCTTCACTACCCCACCCCTCACCCCACAACACAAACAGCTATGGCAGGCTCTCATAGTTTTCCCCATATCTCAGCCTCATTAGGTTGGATAGCCTGTTATTTTGCGAAGGCAGCGCCACATGGAGATGCCGTGTGCACACTAATGAACCTCTGCCTGGCTGAGTGAGAGCATATGGACAGGGAAGCCGAGGAGAGGATGGAGAGACGTGAGTCCAAAGGCCAGATTCAGGCCTCTCCTCACATCCACTGACAACAAGACAGAGAGGGAGGAGGGGTGAGTAGAAGAGGAAGACGATCTAGGGAAAGGGAAACCCACTTGTGGCTAATGTTTTAAATTTTCTTTAGTCCTTCCTTACTTGTCAAAGGTTTGATGTCGCAAAAGACTGGAGATTGAGGGTGTTTTTTGGCTGTGAGCCGATATCAGGAGCTATTCTTCTGCTGCTCAGGGTTCCACGCAGACAAACAGAACTACAGTGTACACTGTTAACCATTTTTTATTGTAGAAATAAATAATCTTTCCCAGACACCTGCTGCTCTGAAGCCCAATCCTGTATCTTTGCCACTGTTGCACGCTGTTGTTTTTGCAAGCCTGCTTTTGCATTCACACTCCTTGAAATGCAAAATCAAAGAAGCAAATCTTACACATTTCTCCTTTTTAGCCAATGCGAAGTAAATGTACAACTTTGATGTTTTTCTAATGTTTAAGTATAATATAGTTGTCAGAAAAAATGTAGTTTTACTGATGTGCAAAACTTTAAATATTATTGAGCTTTAAAATGAACAGTTGCTCTGATTATTAATTTAATTTCTTTTAAAATCAGTCAGTAATTGGGCAAAACGATGCTTCCTGAGAAGACTGTGTGATGCGCTCAAAATATCTACTAAATCAAAGATGACATTAGGACATTTTCTTTAAAATAATTGATCATTTCATTGGTAATTACACTTATTCTTAAGTGAGTAAAAGTTACTGGGTGTATTGTACAAAACCCAGTTAAACAGAACGTTCTAAAAGCTAAATTCTTAAACAGCAAAATACATTTAGACTAAGACTGAGAAAACATTTTGAGCAGAACACTCACAGGGATTGTAGTTGGAATATGTACACTGGAGCTTGTAATAGATGCAGGTATAGCCACAGGCATGGTCTGGCCATTAGGCAACTGTAAGAGCACAGGGAAGGTGCCAGACACCGGGCTGAAAGAGGAACAAAAATAAATTGTGATTATGATAACATAGCTGGAATAACTCAGCAAAACTGTATACTACAGATGAAGGAATTACATGTGTACTATCATTATGCTGTATTTAGATGACAACTGATGAAGATAAACATTTAAACAAGAAACAGAAACCTTTTAAAAAAACACCAAAAATCAAAAAGATATTGTACATATCAAAATAATGGTATTATAAGAACAAACCTTACTGTCACATGAGACCTGACAAGTGACATCAGTGTTGCTCTTTTACAGTGTTAAAAACAAATTCAGTGAATTTCAGTATGTTTTGCATCACATTGTTCTAGCATTTCTCAAACTTGAGCAGCACTCAAGAAACTTAGAAAAGGTTAAACTTAGTTGGTAAGAAGAGGTGTAGATGTGAAGGAAACGAGGGCAGAATTTATTTGGGTTTTTGATCATGCTACGAAGGCTCAGTGCGAGCTACCAGAACTGACAAAGAGTCCCGGATGGGTTTCGAAGCGTCTTCTAACAAGAGTTGATCGAAGTCCGGTTGCCTCCGATTTAAGCCTGTTTGCTGTTGCGATGACCAGGATAACTGAGAATTTGCACAGGCATGTAATAAAATTGTTAAACATAAACCTGACTACTTTGTGGATTTTGCCTATCGCGGGTTCCTTTTTGGAACGAGTGTTCATTGTACTTCATAATTTTAACAAACACTGTGTAATATGAGCAACACTGATTGTTGTTTTTTTTTTTTTAAATAATGAAGCATACAGTATGTTGTGTGTAACTTAAAACTTCCTGCAGACCAATAAAAATTTCAAAACAAACAAGCACATGCCTTAAAAAGTACAAGCTACAACAAAACTGCACAAAATTATAAAAAAAAAATAAACCACGATTTCATAACAACTATACATTATTATTTTTTAATCTTTTTAAATGGACGCATTCAGTTACTTACACTATAGGTCTATTAGTGGATGGGACTTGGGTAATAACAGAGCTAGATGTTGGCGATGGGAGAGCTTGCTGTATTACAACATTAGCCTCTGTGGTTGCTAGAAGTACATTGGGAACTTGAAGGGATGCAGGATGGACTATAGTGGATGTTGGCAGTGAGGCTGGCTGCAAAGATAAATCCTGAAAACATCATACAAGACCTTAGCTGCAGGAGGGCTCCATCGACACATGATCATGTATTTATTAACCTCTAATATGACAGCGCTGCTACTTCACTCTTTCATCTTCATTAGGGGTTGAAATCACTTTTTTGTCTCCAGATTTTACTATTTTACTATAATTTTTACTAAGTTTCCAGAATAAAATCAAATACATGTACAGCTTCAGAAATAAGCCTAAATGAAATCAAATTAACCTTAATTGTAAAGAGAACTTTTATTCATAGTAGCAAATCTGCAAATTCAGAAGTAATTTAAAATTCACAGAAACACAAAAAAAGTTATCCTTCAGAACAACGTTGTCACCAAAAACAACAAGGATAGGCTATATAAAGCAGGTACCTTGTCATCACTTGTAGTTGACTCAGGATGAGGCAGAGGGCTATCTCTATGTGCATCTACAGCTGTGGGTTCTTCAATTTTGTTGCGTATAATGGGCGTAGCAAGAGGGGACAAATCCAGAGGTAACTGCAGAGAAATGAAAACAGAGGAACACTTAAGCAGACGACCAAACAGAGAAAGCTCAGACTATAAGCAGACAGGTTAATAAGGGCCACCTTTTTAATGTCATCTTCGGCTGCCTTTTTGAAGTCGTGATCAAAAGGACTTGCAAGTTCATTGAAGAGCCCAACTTCTTCACAGTTCTTCAAAAAGCGGGTAGGTGTTGGGGTTTGGTCTGTAGCAGAAAAAGATCTTTAATAAATAAAATGTGTCAAATAGCATAAAAAGGAAGGTCAGGTCTACTAATCCCATCCTGAAAAGCACTTACCAGCAATAATATTATTGTCATTTCTTGCTGGGCCAAATTTCAGTGTCATCTCATGTTTGTGTTTGTGGACAGCCAAGTGGTCTTCATTTGTGAATCTCTATTTAAAATACAAAAATACAAACAAATGACACAGATGATCCAAAAATGTAAATTCTGTAAACAGTTCACACAAAAAGCTTTTCATGAGGTACCACAAATGAGGGTTATTATTCTGTTTGAATTTGAATTAGAACATTTTTCATGCAACAAGTAATTTTGTCTGACTTATACCACTTGTAGATCTGCATGCATCAAAGTTTTAGATATTTAAACTTTACATCTGTTAATATAAAACATTTGTATCACAATGTTTATTTTATGTTATTACAAGAAATATTTTGAAGGAACAAGTGAAAAAAATTCTAATTCAAAATAAATACTTATTTGAAATAATAAATATATTTTGTTACAAAAACTTTTAGAACTTACCTGTCCACACCCAGGAGCAGTGCATTGGAAGGGTTTGTCATCACTCATATTAAGGAATTCCAGTTATTTTGTCCTATAATAAACCAAAATCTTATTCAACCTCAAGATGTTTTTCAATTTAATAAGGCAACATAAAATGTTTACAGGTTTGGCTTTCAGTCCTTGATGTAGAAAAACCGACAAGAGAATATTTCTGCAAACGTATGACCATTTACCAATATTGCAACTACCAATTATGTGCAAATAAAAAAATGACTTTACTGTTAAGGTGTAAGATAACAATTTGGACAAACAAAGCCTATCACTAAGGGGCGGTTTCTGTGGTTGTTTACACCTCGATGCTCTCATGTAACACGTTCAGATATTTCAGTTTAGAGAACCCTCTAAATGAGATTTTATAAGCTGCGCATGTCTAGTTTATATCTAAAAAATAAACAAAAACAAAAACCAAATTAACAGCTCTGAAACTATTACAGATGAGGTAATCTATTGGTTTCGGTGAAATAGCCTGAGCCCTGCGTTATCGCCACCGTCGCCATATTAGGACTCAATATCGCTATAAAACTATAACCTGTCCACGTTTATTTCGGAGTCATTTCATTGCATAAATACATAAACACTTCACAGTTGCACAAATTATGTATTTATACCACAGCTTCGCATACAGTCGCTATCCGTTCATGTGGTCACTTACCCCCTTAGCCACAACCTTTGATTTCCAAAATCCCACGATTGTTCCCAAATATCGCGAGAGTTGGACTTCCGCAAACGCTTCGGTCGCATAGTAGAATCACTGACAAGATTTTAAGTAGCTTGTATCTAACCTGCTGCAGATACTAATCAGTTTTCAGATAAACAGAGGGATTATTTTTAAAATATATAAAAATTAAAGCTTAAGAATAGTTTTTCCCCTAACTTGATGTGTAAATTCTGATTTGTAGCTTGTATTTTGAACCATGACAACCATTGACAGAGTTAGGAACATGTATGCAAACGTATTATTCAATTATTTGCTATAAAAAAAGAGAAGTGGGCTTTCCAGGTATTAACTCCCTTCATTCTTATCTTGATTTTGAGTTGAAATCAATATTTTCTACATTTAGTTGTAATAACTGGATGCCTAAACACCTGAAAAGTATTTAGGCTAGCTTTTAATATGCAATATGGCAGCATTCACAAACTAGATTTTACCTTCAGTTTTGAACAGAAAGACAAAGACATGTTGTGTTGTTCTTTCACCCTTGACAGTTTGCTCCTCAGTATAATTTTCCAGACATCTTCGTAAAAATAAAACTCAACACAAAAGCAATTTAAATGTTAGTATTGAATGTAACCACTACAAAACTTTTGATAAGTTGCTTCAGATGCTGAAAACTCACCTGACTAGCTTGTCTCCTCCATGAGAACGTCATTAATGGTTTAATCAAATCTTGCAAAGCCAAAGTCTCTGAAAAAAATCCAACTCCAACCATTGCTAGTTTAAGAATAAAAAAACATTACATTCATCAAATACAAATTAAATCGATTTATGACATGAAACTGTTGGGTGAGTGGGGTGCAACAGTAAGTTCTAAATTTTCAACTGGCAATTATTAATCAGTTTTTTATGAAGTTCTCCACTTGGCCTTTCACAATCCAGTTGATGTTCCCTTCCCTCGCTTTTATGAACCACTTGCTTCCTTCTGTCAAACACATTAAATGTGAACGTTTTGCAAAAATGCTTCACCATTTTTATGTATGATTAAAATCAATCTCAGCCCATCAGAGCAGCTTTGTGGTTGGAGAAAAAAAAACTAGTTATTCACTAGTTTTAGTGCCATTTACAAAAGCCACTATAACAGTGCTTTACCTGCAGCCAATAAAGGTGGATTCAAAAGGTTCTGCAAAAAATACCTGCAAAAGGCTGTTAGTTATTTGAAGCAACCATTTCTTTAAAAGATGACATTCATTAAAAGCAAAACTATGATGTTGCAGACATAAAAGTTAATGCCAACATTAAATAGTCAAATACATGTATTTTAATTGTGTAAGATCTTTCATTTGTACATGTTTTGCTTATTTTTGACAGTGTCTGAAAGACTTGAAAAATGTACATTTTCATGACACCAACACGGAACAATTTTGGTAGCCACAAGAAAATATTTAGTCACATCTGTAATTAAAGTGTTGTAGGGGCAGTTTTACATAGCAAACAGGATAAGGAAAGCAACCATCAAACAGAAGAGTCCCATAGCTTCAGACAGGGCAAATCCCAGGATGGCATATGAGAACAGCTGCTGCTTCAGAGATGGGTTCCTGAGAACAAAAGGTGGTAAATTAATCCAACCAGAAATGTGTGAATAGTTTTATAGATATTTTGATCAAATTAAACCAAACCTGGCATATCCAATGATGAGACTACCGAACACTGTCCCAATTCCAGCCCCAGATCCAGCAACTCCAACAGTGGCGGCTCCGGCACCAATAAACTTAGCGGCAGTGTCAATATCCCTGCTGATGGCGCTGGTCTGGAAGCCCCTCAGTGTGACCTGAGTGAGGGGATTCTGTGGCATAACAGCAACAGTGCTCTGTATCAAAACAGAAAAAATGTTGACTTTCACACCTAAAGTTCTGAGACACAAATGACATGATTTAACATGCTGTATAAATAACTAAAACTAACCCTTAAAAAAACTAAGTCAAAGCCTATGTAACCTTTTAATGGCAAGATTCAAAACTTAAAAACCACAACATGTTCACAGTTTTAGAACTATATAAGAAATAGGAAAATAAATTAATCCTAACTTCAATGTGCCATCTTACTGGCCTTTTGCTTTAAGAATGTATGATTGCCATTTTGTTTGTGGAGTTCAAAACCTTTTTTTAACAGTTGTGCAGTAAAACAATTCCTTCCTTATGCTAGTTTGTTTAGCTTCAAGAATAAACATTGAATATCTCTGTGCAGAGTGCAATTCTCACCTCTGCTTTGGCTTCAGGCCTGGACAGCACAGAGGCAGACAGGGGTCTGTATAGAACCCGGGAACCAGCACGGACCTGCAACAACAATAAGAATACAAAAATGGAAAACAGTTTAATTGAAAATGAAAAATAACATTTACTATAAAATGAATTCATTTTCAGGTCCCATAGACATGAGCATGTGAAAGGCACCTTGAATGTCACTGCATAATCCATTCTAGTAGGCACCTGTAGCATTTAGCAGTGTCAAAGACTCTTTAAAAACTTGATTAGTTAATCTACAGTGCAGTCATTACAGAAAAATTATTAATAGGACACTGGTTCCTTACTATATAGTACAATGCACAGCACGAAAATCTGCGGCTAATAACATGACCTTGGAACCTATCAACACTCTGGGCTACATACACTTAAAACAATGTTCATACAGACTAAATGGACAGTCAAGCACAACAACCAACACCCTGCCGTGCGATTTATCAATCATCTGAACACAGCTAGTTTTGGCTAACGAAGTCTATGACCTTAGCAAATATTAATCGCACAAAGTGTCTGCTAAAATTTGAGGCAAAAGCAAAGCGGCATTACCCTAATTAATCGGCATGCACCTTTTCCATAAATAATAAATCTATGTTTATATTGTGCAAAGTTTAGTTTCATTAATGCTTTAGCATTAGCTGCAGGCTAACCAGTCGGCCTAGTCTGCGGATACCCTTGCAAACAAACTACAGTCAAATTCGACCGGAGGCCTACCGGATATATTGCTAACTAACTCGCATTTAAATACTCGAAAACACAAAGAGAAGAAAGAACTCACCACAGCCGGTGTGGAAACAAACTTTGCACAGGCGTACATCTTGTATTTTAGGTAGTTTTAACCGGTTTGATCAAATCTGGCTGAAGCCCGGGTCTTACTGAAGGAAGAAAAAGACAATTAAGGTCAAACAGGTGTAAAATTGCTCCACACAGAAAATAAAGCCATTCAAATGTACACTATAATTTATTCTGCACACTATTCTCACTTGTGCAGTGCAAGATGAATCTATAAGACAAGGATGAACACGGATTTATTAAGATACGCTTCTCATTCAAACTGCCATTACAGACTTACCGACTGCAGAGGTCGAACCACAGTGGGAGAGAGCGCATGCGCAATATGACGTTATAGAGGCCCGGATGACAGTCAAGGGTCATTTCAAAAAGACTTTATTTAAAATGTACACGTGAACAAAGTCAAGTCAAGTGAAAGAACAATCATGTATTTGTTTTAAAAATGTATCTACTTGCAACGATTCACTTATAACCTAATTTAAATGTTTAAAACAGCAGTATAAACAATTTTTATGGACATAGATTTTAGGTACGTCTTGTTTTTCATTCACATTTCCTTTATTGATTCATTTTACTCCTACACCACAAGTTTTCTTTACGTTAAAGAACCATTTGTTCACTTTGTATGTCATATTTGTCAGCTGAGAAACATTAAGAAAAACTAAATTGTCAAAAGCAGAGATGAATGAACAGACAGACGGACTAATTTCTAGAACTGAATTCATTCATTCATTCATTCATTCATTCATTCATTCATTCATTCATTCATTCATTCATTCATTCATTCATTCATT
>JAVKLF010000132.1:9275204-9286489 GCA_034783495.1 Millerichthys robustus
GAATTCATTCATTCATTCATTCATTCATTCATTCATTCATTCATTCATTCATTCATTCATTCATTCATTCATTCATTTATCATCTTGGTTAGGGCTTACATAAATTCAAGTCTAAAAAAATCTTTAAAATTTCAAATTAGACCCTCGCAGATTCACACGGTGTCCTAAGTGTTTGAGTCTGGGTTGTTTTAAATTGAAGAACATTTATTTCTTCACGGTGACTCAGTTAGTAGAGCTGTTGCCTCCCAGTGAGAAAGCCTGGACCTTTCTGGGTAGAGTTTGAATGTTCTCTTTGTGCATGTGTGGGTTTTCTCTGGGTACTCCGGTTTCCTCCCACAGACCAAATACATGATTGTTAGGCTAATTGGTTACTCTAAACTGTCTCTAGGTGTGAGTGTGAGAGTGAATGGTTGTTTGTCTCTATATGGCCCCTTGATCCTGAAAGGAAGAAGCAGGTTAACATAATGGATGGATGGATATAGTTTAATTTGCAATTTTGTCCTTAGAAATAAGGATTGAGAACTGAAAGTAGTGTCTAGATACGTGTCATCCAGCTTCTGAAGCAAAACCACAGCAAAATAACGGAAGTGAATATTTTTTAAAAGTTGCAATTATCCATGAGAAATTGTGACAGTGCATCATTAGATTGTGTATAACTTTTAAAAAGTAATTGGGTAAAACTGGGGAAGAAGAAACCTAAATATTCTAAATTGTAAAGAAATGGAACTAAGGTATACCTAAAAATATCAGCAAATTGGTTGGATTTGATGCAGAAAATTCAACCCGTATTTCAGTTTCAGTTTTTCGTGTTCTAACAAACACTGTCCACGACTATCACCTGTTTAATTCAACACCAAGTTCAGTACGCTATCTTTGTGAGTTGGAGGATGATGGTGGAGCTACCAATGCAGGGCAGGTTTGTAATCGTGATGAATGACTCCACAGCAGGTGCTCTGTGATGGAAAAGTAATGAGCAAAGGGAGCCTGCTTTTGCTGCACACTGGCTTAAAGGGAAGAAGGTCCCAGTGGCTCTTCAGGTATGATCTTTTTAGTTTCACAATGAACATGGAGTCACAGATTCCTCACCTTGTGAGCAGTGAACAAAATCAACCAGTACATATGAAAAACCTGAAGGAAGACAGTGACAAATCTTATGCATTAAGAAAGCTACTTTATTTTTCTGTGCTCATTTCTGGCTAACTACATTTTTGTTACATTTATTTTCATTTTTTAAATTCCTGATTCTTTACCGTACACTCAATATTTGATCCATCAGAGACATGGATCCAGTAATCAATTTGACACACAATATATAGAGTTTTCATTCCTCCAACTGAATAAAAATGTAGTTGCTCATGTCTGTGTGTGTGTGTTAGAGTATGCTCGTGTGTCTGTTGTATTAGCAAAATATCTCATGAACCAGTGGACACATTTCAATGAAAGTTTCAGAAAGTTGATAAACATTTACAATTTATTTACTTTTGGAGTCAACCCCATATAAAATGGGTAAATTATTTAACCTTAGAAATACATAAATGTCTGCAACTCAGCTGGTTTTACAGATATTAAGCTAAAGTTTGGTGTGGCAGTAGCTGAGAGTCATCCTCAATTTATAATCCAAAAGAGAATAGGTCTTTCACGATCGCCCATAAATCAGCATAAAATTATTTACAAGGTCTTTCCATATGATCTTTACCTGCCACAATTTTTTCATTCAACATCACAACACAATTTTGGGGAATTTTATGCCTGTAGAGCAACATTACTCAAATTTATTAGATGTGCAAAGCATGTTAGTATAAAATTTTAAGTTCTACTTTGAGATTACTATTTATTCTAACTTATTCAGTTCTAATCAACAATATTGAGTGTGTCCTCCTGGTTTTCTATTAAACTTTTTTCCCCCTTTTTATCCAACCATTACCTGAATTAGAAGTAGTCCACTTGGAATGAATTCTAAAATATAATTTTTAAAATGATGGGTAAACAATAAATACTCAAAAAATCAAATGCCTGTGACAAATTGGTTCAAACATTCTGCACTTCACTGTAATTGTAGCGTAGAAATCATTCCAACAAATCACAAACTTGTTATAGCTTTCACACAACACCGTTCTTAAACTTGTAATTTTTCAAACTACACACACGCACACACACACACACACACACACAGAGTGTGAAGTGAGTCACAGTGTGTGTGTGTGTGTGTTTGTGAGAGAAAGAGAGACAGAAAGAGAGAGAGCAACATTTTTAAGATGATTTCGGAATGATCAAAGAACAATAAAAGTTATTTTATTAGAAACAAGAGGAACGTCATTTACTTTTAGGCCAGCAGAGGGCGCAGTGGTGTTTGGTGCCTTCATAGCCTTTGTTGCTGCATGAGGTCAAAACAACTATATAAAATGAATGAGAAACATATGCGTGTTTCTACATCTTTAGATATTAAGTGTGTTGAACAGAGCTGACTATTATTCTTTTGTTAATCTAATTATATTGGATGAAGTTCTTTTGTGATGGTTTGGTCACAGCATTTATTTTTCACATGTATCTCTGTGCAGTGCAAAATAATTTTCAAAGCTGACATATAATGTGTTTATGGTTTCATTGATGACACAACATTTCTAATGCATGATGTAAAACAAAGGCGTTAACAGTGGGCCAGAGTGTAATGAAACATCTTATAGGTCAGAGCTAACTGAATGGTAACATGAGCAACTACAATACATTAATTGCAAGACAGCAAATATCAAAGTGGCCGTTAACTACCTGGGGTCAATGTCATACTGTCTAATTAACTGGGCAGCATTTGTGTGGTCCTGTGTGCCTGTGGAAGGTGGAGAGCGCAGCCTATCTCACACACACCACCCTGTTCCTCGCCTTTTCCTTCCCCTCGTTCACAGGCACGCACTCGCTGTCTGAGTTCTTGCATAGACCACTGTGAGACATTCCATTTGCATGCCCGCCCCATCAAGCTGGATGCACTCAGACTGGTAATAAAAGGCATTGACCCCCTTAACCTTTATGAATTACAATTTGTGCCTGCGGCACGTCCTGTCAGAGGCCTCAGAAAAGCAGGCACCTCAGCCGGGGTGTGTGCGTGTTGTTTTGCAGTTGTTAAGGAGAGGGGAAAAGGTTTTTACAGCTTTTCGTTGGAGCTTCTGACAAGCAGCGAGGAGGCGGTCTGACAGCACAAGCGGAGTAGGGAGGGACTGCAACGCAGTTGATGGCTCCATGCTAATCTCCATTGTTTGGATGCTGCACAAAACTAAAGAGGTTTCCTTATTTTTCATGTCTGTAGAACTTTGGACCAGTTTTTCCTCTGATTTCTTAATCGTCTGTAACAATATGAACTTTTCTAAGGTTGGTTATGGAGGTAAAGATAAGCCAGAAATGAGATCTGACCACTTGTTGATCTGCGGTGATAATATAGCAAACACCAATTTATGATCCACAACCTCTTCACAGCTTTCAGCGTCTTTCTGTTAATTTGTTAGAGACTGTACAGCACCGTATACAAAACACTTGAAGAGGGGTGCTGTTTGTTGTTTTAATAAGAATGCATAAAGTTCATTTCAATAACACACGATGGCCATAAAGCACGCATGTTTCACACACATGTACAGAGGACCCAAAATAACCCTGAAACGTTGTCCAGCTTTCAAGTGATTTAAAAAAAAAATCAACAAATATGTTTTTGTAGTTGTTAGCAAACTGCCTTGTGATAAATGTGTAAAGTAAGAACAAGTAGTGATTCATTAAATCCAAACAGTAGTTCTGTGTCTGAAACTTTATTTTTAACTTCAATACATTTTTTGTACCGTACTCTGGAAGTACTTGGTTTGGTTTTCTTTGGATTAATCTATATTTTTTGGTCACTTGGTTCTGATTTTGTATTTTTTATTATTTTAATGTCATTTCCATGCTTTCAACAGTTCTTTTTTTCAGCTCTTCACCACCTCCATTAGTAATCAGCACACCTGTTGACTACAGTTTCTTTTCCCCTTTCTGGCTTAAGTATTTTGCATAAATGTAATATTTCTTTCCGTGTCCCTGCATTTGGGTCACGACACATGTAGACATGAACAGAGAAGCTGACGTTTGAACACATTACTTCTTCTTTGAATCAGTGTAAATATTTTTCCAAAAAAATATTCAGGTTTTAAGCCGTAAAATACCAATGTAGAAAATAAACCACACAAAGAAAAGAAAGAGGACCTCATTAGGCACTGAATTAGGAAAATAACTCTACCATTTGCCTTTGCATATTTTGCATTATTAAATATTATTTTGAATTTTTGGTTTAGATAATAGACAAATAAAAGATCATCCCAGGCATTATCACATGTGGCAGAAGTAGTAATTATGATTACAAGAAAGATTTTCTAGCATCTTGCTATATTAAAAAATGTGACTGTGCCATTTCTTCCAGGTGGCACAGTTGATAATCATCGCTGTGATGATCATAAACCATGATAACACCTTCCAGCTTCGGTCCCAGAGCAAACTGGAGAACAGGTGTAAAATCAGCTGGAGACTGAATTGAATTCAGGTCACAGCTGTACAAAGTCCCTGCCTGTAAAGATTTTTAGGAAAAAAAAAAGCATTTACTTTCCAGCCTGAGCTTCTTCATTTAGATTGGAGACAGACTTAAAGCAGCTGGTACAATTCTAAATAATCTTCTCAGGCAGTTTCCTGCTACCGCTGGAAACCATCTTAAAAAGAATACACCAAGCATTGTTTTTCTCTGAAAGATTTAAAGGACATTAGCATTCATAAAATTGATTTTTCAGCAAATCTATAATAACACTGATGTTTGTGCTGCTGCTGAATAGAGCAGCTGGAAGGATGAGAAACGCTGAAGCCTGCAGTATTGTTAGTTTTATCCCCACTTTTTCCAGCTAAGTCTGTAACGCCTCCATATCCGTTGGATGCCCTTTGAGTATTCAACTGAGCTGAGAGATTTTGATCAAATAATTCCTCGGCAGATGTAATATTATGCCAATATTGGCTGGAATTTAAGTAAAGTTTTAAAACTGGCTCAGTATCCTAACAAACACCAGCATGAACTGAGCTTTAATCCTCTTTCCTCTCTTTGTTGAACATCAGGAAAGTCAGTCGGCGGTTTGTGTGAACAGGAGCGTGACTGACAGGGGCAGCCGTGCGATGATTGGTTAACGGATTTCTGCTTTTTTGCAGTGACTTTGAGGTCACTAACATCTACAGTCAAATGGCTTATGAAACTTTAGCAAAAGCCACCAAAAACTGATGACAGTAAAGAAAAAAAAATCACTGTAGAGGAATTTGCTTGACTTATGCTGTGGTCCATGGCTACAATGTGTTGATGTCTCTTTTTTCAGCAACACCCTACATGCACACAATATGCAAGTTTTAGCAGACAGAAGGTTGTTAAGGACCACATATGGAGAAAGGATTTGATAGACAGACACTTTATGGTGCATACAGTTTATAGGATAAGAGCTACAGAGCATCTCAAACTCCAGTCACTCTGCAGCTTCAGTTTAAAACAGAAAAAAAGTAGTTAAATAAGATATAGGCCAAACTGAAATGGCAGAATGTTGCCACGTATTATTGCCCAGTTATTTACAGTTTTGAATGATAATTTACTATAGTGGTCTAGTTTTGTTTATTTCAGTTGTCTCTTTCTAAATTGCTCTTTGAATCACCTCAGGTTGGATATGTAGTGTTTTAAATTCCTCAGTTATGCTTTACGCAGTTATTTACATGAAATTTTATAGTTATTGTAAATGCAAACAGTAACAGCAGTTAGCTGTAGCACTTCTGGTGCAAAGTAAGGTACTTTTAGCAAGAATTTGAAAAAATATTTCTGCAATAATAACTGCAAGACATAAAACTGACAGCAGCTGTACAATTTACAGAATATCACTCATTAAAGAGAATATAATTTTTTTTAAATTGGAGCTAATTTTAAAAAAATGTGACAGTTTCTCTTGGACTAGCCATTAACTCATCAGTTTAGCATAAACATAACCCTGTTTCTCTAAACTGAGGTTGTTCAATGAGTTTTCTACACTTGGAAAGATCTGAACTAGCCCTTTAAACTGATTTAAACAGCCCTGATAGTCATTATGCATGCATAACCTAACTCATATTTTGTTTCAATCATTAACAAAATTACCCGAACAACAGTGAATATGAAGCTTGTTACACACAAACTGATTTTCCCCGCGAGTTTATTCAACACTCATATGGAACACTTGTTTTTTTTTTATGGGACGCATATGGCTGTACTTTATAGTGCTCAATTAAATCTCTTTAAACTAGAATTAACTTTTTGGAGCAGCAATCCATTATATAAATTTTCTCTACTTATAGGCATCGAGCGTGCAGCTGCTGCAAATGTCACCTAAACAGACACACACATACACACTCAGCTCTCACAGATTGGGGTGTCAGAATCGTTGCTGTCACAACAGTATTTAGTGAACGAGCCCTTCCTGCTTTTAATGGCCTGACCTACATCCAAGTTCAGAGAGCTAATAAAGCCAGTCTGGTGTAGGTCTTGAAGCTGCACAATGTCACTCACAGATGCCCAACTCAGCAAGATCCGGAATGCTCAATTAGTTGCTTTTATAGGCACCATTAATATGCATTAACTCTCTGTGCAGTGCGTGGGCACAGGCAAACACTATGCTGGCAACATGTCAGCAAAGTAACAGAATTTTGTTTATTCTTTATGAAATAAAAATTACGTTTTGGCAGCCTGAAAGCCTATTGAATAAAAACAACAACAAACGAAATCTAACCTTGAGTGAAGGAAATGAAAAAAACAGAAGAGGAATTTAAGATCACGTTTAAAGGGACAGTACTTAAAATCTAAATAATAATAATAATTAGTTAAAGAAAACCTTTTTCAAATTCCCTTTCCTTTTTTTCTAAAACAAAAACAAAATTAAACTATTATCTCTTAAAAATGCTCATATTGCCTGCCAACTTGAGTCTAAAGATTTGTACAAAGATCCCATGAAATCTACTGGTAGTTTTAGTTTATTGATGTTATACTTATTTTCATCTACAATGTTTTAGGCAAAGATTTTGCGCAATCTATTAGTGTTCAGATTATGTGATGGAATTGACATTCAGCTACTACCATGTCCAACTTTAGCTGAATATCTGTAAAAATAAAGAAGTTACAGCCAGTTTTGTACTAAGCTTGATGAGTTGTGGTGGCCATCTTGAACTGAGAAGACTCCAAAAGTTAATCAGCTGTAGATGAATATCCAATAATAACTTGCATGTCTCATTAAAATTCAGCCAGTGTTTCATGAGGTATTTTGCTAAGAGACAAACGAACACAAACATAAAGGCGATTACATGATAGTCCGTCTTTCACAATGGCAGAAGATAGCAAAAAAAACTTGTTCAGACTTTCTGAACATGATTATTTGCCTTCTGTGCACATATTTAGACAAACATAGAGGTGATGATAAAAAAAAAACCCTTCCACTTACATTTACAGTGTATCACCGTTCTAGTTTTAGCCCTCTCACAATGACAATAACAACTCATCACAGTAACCTACACAATCTGGTACCACTCCTCCCACACAATAAACCGATCTGGCACTCAGCAAGCTGAATCAATCATGGCACTTTATTATCCTGTCACTAGTTTGCTTCCTGCGAGTGTGTGTTTACCCTGTCCATGGCCCTGCAATTGTGGCTGTTCAGTGTACATTAAGACAGACATAATTGAGATTGTGGGCGGCCCAAAGCACAGGGCTCAACCTGCCGTCGTTAATCTGTCATATCGTCGAGAGTCACGGTGGCTGTGACCCGTAAGAGGCTCTGCCTTGGAGGTTTTGCTGAAAGTGCTTTGTTGTCCATGGCAGAGGGTGTCACCTTTTTAAAGTTTATTGGTTTGCCACCAACAGAGAACCCAAGGAAAGTGTGATCTGTCGCCCAGCTTCTGGCTTCAATTCGTCTGATCTCATCTTGATCCATGTTTGGTAATCAGCTGAAACTTTTTTTAAAACAAAGGTGTTCGTAATTTTCTATATTAAGAGTCAGAGTTATTCCAAGAAGCAATGATGAAATATAACTAGAACAACTCAAAGTCACACTCCAGATGATAGAAGCCTAATCCTGTTTTTTGTAATGTGTTAAATTATAGAAGCAATCCAATTGAATTAATTGGAAACTCTTCAGATAGCAGCAATTTCTTTAAATTAGATCACTGATGGCTGTGTTGAAAATTTGCTTGCGTGCCGTGCAAATTGAGGCTGTGGAAAAGCATTTACAACGTAACAAGATTTAAATGAAAGCAATCGTACTGTTGGAAAAAAGGTGCTTTTTACAATCACTGCCCATATTAGGAATAATAGCTAAATCTTGCCTTGGCGGCCTGTTATTAATTACCTGGCAAATAGAAGCTGTCTGCTTTCAAACTGAGTTATCGCGGTGGCGAGAGATCACCAAAGAAAATTAAACAGCAATCAAAGTACATTTCTATCATCATAATTCTGATTGTCAGCGTCACCTATCCAGAGATGGTCCACAGCGGCACAACAAACCCTAGTTTCTATTAAGCGGTTCAATTTTCTGCTGTTCATATTTCATATTTATGCTGTATTACAACCTTGTCTTATGTGCATCCTGCATTATTTTGGTGCTGGTATACAACATGATTTATTAGACATGCAAAAGGGAGAATGCTGCCATGAATCTGGATCTAATTGATAGTTAGAGTCGACGCAGCTTCTCAACAGTAATTTGTGGCACCTTCTCATCTGAAACAAAATACCTTTACATCACTTTAACACAGAAACACTAGCCATATAACATGGTGCCCCTGAAAGATTTTTATTACATCACACATTTCTTTAATGTGATTTTGCACAGCAAATGATAAAAAAAACAACAACAACTGGTTAACACCTTAAAGAGGATGTAAGCTTCTGGTTATGGTTCTTTAGAATGTGGCTGCTTTTATACTCGTGGGTTATATCAGCCTGGAGACCCATAAGTTATGAAATGTCAGGATCCTATGCATTCTAATTGAGTGTGGAGCAGTTAATGGCTGTGGAAATTCAGCCGCTTGACGTCTTATTCCCATGTGTGCCGTTTCCCTGCCGAGCCCATGAGCCTCAATTAAATGACAAAATGGGCCCATTCTTGAAGATAACAACAATAAAAACACAAGCCTATAAGACAATAATACAGGTCTCACCTTGAATCAACAACGACCACAGCTTGCAAATGGCTAAGGCAATGAAAATATTACAGACAGGGGTCTGTATGAGTATTTTTTTCTTAGATAAGAATCTTTATTTATCAACTAACATACTAATTATGTTTTGTTTAAGTTTTAATGAAGTGTCTGTTTAACAAAACATTACAAATTGCACAAAAATAAACATTTTTACATCATTTTCTCAAAAGAAATAAATAAAAATCATCTCATGTTTTTGCAAGTAAAAATAATGACAAAAAAATCTGTTAATTATTCCAAAACTTATCTATAATAATTCACATTTGAAAAAAGTAAATTATTATCTGTCATTTGCTTCTTGTAGGTGAGTGTTTTTAGAAAGATTATGAACAATTATTATCTTACCTGTTGTACATACTTTGAATGATCTGTTTGGAATGATATGAGTCATTAACAGATATTCAGAATTTAGTTCAAAACCTTGTTCACAGAACTCTTAAAGTGATTTAAATCATTATTTTAAAAAGTATTTTGTTTTCCCTTCTACTGGTAGTTTAACGTTGGTCTGTTCATACAGAGTAGGTGAACGATGTGAAGGAGCAGTAATATTAAGGTTACTTCAGACTGACACAGAGAAGATAGAACCTGGCACCCAAAGGACTTTAAAAAAAAGTTTTTCTTCACACTCAAACCTAGTTTTACCTCCAAACTAGATCATGTCCCTGAATGAATCCCCCCCAAAAAACTTAGTTACTTTTATGTTAGTGAGTAAAACTTTTAAAATACAAAATCAATACAGCCTTAACAATTTCTCATTTTCAGCAGATGTTCTGCAATCTACAAATACATATGGAGCATGTCCTATTAAACCCAGTGATATGGTGCAGGGCTAAATATTGACCCAGTCCTGATTGGAGTGGATTTTTTTTTTCATACCCTTGCTTATTGTTTTTACAACTCTCCGACTTTAACCCCTTTACTGCTTCACTGATTTCATGCGACAAACAATAGCTTTTCAATAATTCAATTTATAGCTTGCCATAAATGGGATTCAAAGGACAATGCTGTTGCAAATAAACACAGACGAGGCTTTTGGCTCGGGCAACAACCCTGCGAACCGGAGGAAAAAGAAAATATTTATTTTATGGTTGCCTCACATTCCCATTAAAACGAGGAAGCTCCATTTCCAAGCCTGTGGTGTAAATGTAATATACAGAGTTGAAAGAGACAGATGGTGGAGTGAAAATCTCATGTGGCAGCGGCGTTCAATGGTACCACAGCTGCCAGTGCCAATGGAGAAATTCTCCCCAAACTATCTAAAGCCAGATAAGATCTATTAATACATGTTCACGTGGATCTGTCACATTCCTGTTCACGTATACGTCTGTGTTGGCAGTCTGATCCACTTTGGTTAAATCTCGTTCATCATTTATAGCTGATGCCAAAAACCCTGAGAAGTTAACTGCGGAAATGGATCTAAAACACAAGCACAGAAATGAATTACCTACCTATTTATTTATCTGGGCCTTTCTGTCAATCACAGCAATAATCAGAGCTAACTTATTCAGATTTTGAGAAAATGAAGAAAGCATTCCTCCAATTTTCAATTTGGAAGTGGCCACTATGACCATGATGAATGTCTGAATAGTCCATCTTCTTCCTCTCATTTCTCCTAACCTTTCCTGACAGCTTAGATATTGCCTACCTGGTAATTTGCTCCACAATAATTGTTACTGTGAGATTTTCCCTCTCAGTTTTTAACAAGGATTCTTTACACCCTCTGTAGGTGACAAACTGCAAATACACAAAAAAACACAAGCGTCTCATCGCGACTGGTCATCAGCAGCTGGCCCCCTAAACCCCAACTAGTACCATTAAAAAAAGAGAAAACAAGAAAAGCTTGCTGAATGAGCTGGCAAACAGTTGCTGCAAATAAAACTGTAATTAAAATATATGAACTTGCTTTACTGATTAACAACATCAGTGATTAAAGGGAACACATGACACCCCCACCCCACCCCCAGCTCATCTTTCTATTTTGTTCCCGCTGAGATCATTTATTGTTGCTGCTCATTGATAAGTGTGTTTGATGAATG
>JAVKLF010000132.1:9305626-9316249 GCA_034783495.1 Millerichthys robustus
GACAGCTTTTCATTATTAGCCACAACCATAGTTTTGAAGGACAGACAATCAATAAAACAGACATTTTTAATAAAGTTAAAGTTAATGTTTAAAATTGCTTTAAAACCCTTGTTTTAAACCTTTATCACACAGCAATTACGGAAATGTTAAATTACCACTACTGATGTCGGTTTCAAATTAAACAGGGTCAAATTAACTCTAAACAATGTTCATTTAACACTGTTTAGTGTACAAAAACGGTCTAATCTTTTACCAGAAGGTGTAAAAACATCTATTTTGACTATAGAAGACAAAAGTACTCAGCTTTTTCCTGTTGATCACGTTATGTAAAAGAAATCACCTGCTGGTGAGGCTCTAAAAGCAGATTTTCTCAGGTTTTTGAGCATCATTGTGAACACTTCCATATGTTTACTAGGATGAAGAAACCAAGGTGAGAAAACAACTGGCAAAGCAAGTGTTAAATAAGATGAGAAGTGACAGTTTACATCTCCAGCCACAATTAACACGTTGATAGCGCTTTTCGCTGGCCCCCTCACAGTGATAATGCCTGTTGTCAAATCTGTTTAGCACGCCAAATCTCCTGGAGCCTTCAGCTAGGCAGCAAGCTTTTGACAGATTGAAGGTTCAGAGATAGGCTATCATGACAGATGGAAGCTGGCATCGATGTTCAGCTCTCGCCAATCACAGGGGACCTGCCCCCCCTTATTCTGCGGGGCGCAGCTCTGCAACCTTCCCCCCCAGCCCCTCTGATGGGAGCAGGGGATGGCATTGTTAAGCAGTGCATCTGTGAGACTCAGTCTCCTCTGATGGAAGCATGAGGCAAAGAGCTCTCAAGCAAAAGACGGCCACTGCTGTAAGCGCATTTCAGATATGATGGGAGGCTTGCTCTGGGGAATAGTGGAAGAGAAAAAGTTTGAAACATTTTGAGGAGCTGAGGAGGACCCAAGAGAAAGCAGAATGACTGCAGCAAGCCTCAGCTATTCAGTAATGCCATCATTAAATTTGATTATTACCTAAATGCTGGCAAATGCTCTGCACAGTCACGCCACATGGAGTTTGACAGAAAGATTTACTTGATCACTCCTCATATCTGATGAGTAAAACAGCACTTTTTTTCTTGTGACCAACAGACTCACACCTGTTAAATACTGAGTACTGAGAAGGAAAATCAGTTTAGATAAGCTTGGCTTGTGTATAAAATCCTCCTTAGAACTCATGCTACAGTATGATTACCCTTAATGAGATCCATCTGAAACTGTGGCACAGGAGAAACTCATTAAACTGAGCTTGTTCTAATCAGACAAGCTATATGAATTTTGCAGACATCAGAAATTGTTCTGAAAAAGAAAAATACACCAGGGCCTCTGAAACAGAAGAAGGGCCCCGATAATTAAGTATCTGCCATGCGTTGATGATATCACGAGTGTTAATGATCACTATAATGACAGTTCAAGCAGCATTCCGTTGATTTACAATACACCCACTGCGAGATGCCACTGTGACAACCGCCGCAGCAATCACACTCAAATGAAAAGTTTAGGATAGATTTAACAGACCAATTTTAGACCCACAGCAACATTACAGAAAAGGAATTAAATGCTTACTTACACCCAAACATTTTTTTTTTCTGTGCAGCGAGAAATGTTTGAGATGCTGTGATGTTGATTTACTTGCAGGCAGGCAGCTCTCTAAGTTGTTTGGTCTCTCTACTCCCTGTTTAGGCGAACACATTGTTGATTCAGACCCATCATGTTGAGGCTTGAGGTCACCCTGTCTCAGGCTTGGCTAGTTAGCAGCAGCCCACCTGATGGCCCAGAGGAAATCACAGCAGCCGCACTCACAGGAGAGGGCCTGACAGCCAGGCCCCGCACCAGAGAGAGGGGTCCAGCCATGGGGGTGGAGAGACGAGGGTCAGAGTGGGTGGAGGGAAGAAGACAGAAAAGGAGAGGATTATGGAAAGGAGGGATCCTTCAGAGCAGGAACTAAAGAAGATGCAGTAGTGAGTACTATTCATGACAGTATAAAGTATCAAAGTGTAAGAATGGGAAAAACAGGGTTG
Organism: Millerichthys robustus; assembly: GCA_034783495.1. Lineage (NCBI taxonomy): Eukaryota > Metazoa > Chordata > Actinopteri > Cyprinodontiformes > Rivulidae > Millerichthys > Millerichthys robustus. Next base: position 9,307,686 of record JAVKLF010000132.1, read on the forward strand.
ATAAAGTGAGGATGGACGGATTAAAAATGAAGACATTTTTTGTGTTTAAGAAATAAATCCTTTAAAATGGGTTTCTGTGAAAAAGTTGTAAACAATTATCATCTTATCTGTTGTAGTAATTAATATATTCCTCTTTGACCTACCTCAGGTTGAAGAAATTGTTGTTTTCAGACCAAAAATTTTTATATCAGTTCATGCAAAATAACATTTTATGAACATAGAACTGCTGCTTCCATGTGCAACTGACAAAAAGTCTGCGAGGTAAGCAGAAGAGTAAGCAGAAGAAGAAAAACAGCATTTCCTTATTTAAGTTGCTTTAAAATGATAGTAAACAGTCTTTGCTCTGATAAGACTAAACAATAACTCTTTCATGTAGTCAGAAATAAACATGATTTTTCTAAAATGAAGCTGTTGAAAAGTTATCTCCAAGAGGTAAGATTTTAAATGTTCATAAGCTTCCTACAGAACCTCACTTTAAATGAGCTAAGTCATAGTTGTGGGGGGAAAAAATGAAAGCAGAAATGTCCAGATCTCATTTATGAAGATAAATGAAGATCAAATTGAAGAAAGGTAGTGTTTCTGTTTAGATGTGTAAATGGCTCTACAAAGTGGGGCTGGTCCAGTGATCGTGTTGTCTAGTTTTTCCCAACACCTAACAACAGTTTCCGCTCAGGCAGTAGCAAAACTGCTCTGTGTAAATGAAGTGAGGCATCAGTGTAAGCTATCCTGGGGCAGTGATGCTGCTCTTGCAGAGAAAACGTTGGCTGTAAAATGCTGTGATGAACAGCAGACATTTCCAGTTCACAAGTCTCCCAGTCTCTCCTGAGAGTCTGCTTCATCCTTATTATAGCCAATAATAGCCCATTGTAGTCAAATGCTCTTTCTCTTCACTGTGACTGAATGAGGACGCATTATTTACAGAGAGGAGACAACGCTAATACACGCTCACACAAAACTGCTGACAGGAAGAGGGCAAAACTCATAGGGTTTTTTTTTTTCCTCCAAGAGGATTTTACCCCTCTTTATTTTTATAGCTATGTTTAATAAGACGCCAAAATCTGCCAATACACCTCCAGACAACCTCTAAAGTTGCACTCCATGTAGGTTTAAATACAAGGTGCAAGATGAGGAGATCAAGGCCTATTTTTTGAATCTTCAATAATAAGACTATTGGCACTTGATTAAAGAAAAAAAAGTTAATATTTTTAAGCTAATTAAAAATATCTTTTGAAGGTATTCTCTGTGGATACATGCTTTCTTTCTGAGGATTTTTTTTAGATCAAAAAGCAGATTGGAACCACATTATTTTTGTGCTGTAGGACGCAGTTTCTTTAAGCTTCCATTTTGTGCTTATGTCCAAAGGCTTTCTGAGACAAATGCCTAACCACAAAGTCATACACCATTAATGCAGTCAGCGTGCTGCTGCCTCAGAATCTTATTATCTTAGTTGGTTCAGCCTCATTAGCTGTTCTATGCATATTAATGGGTGGGAAATGGAAAACTATACCCCATTTAAGAACAAAACATGCTCAGAGTACTTGCTGCTTCTGGGATATAGAGCATAAGTCACTCTGCAAATTGCTATCATCGGGCTTGTGGCAGAACCCTGCTGTTTTCTTTACCCAAAAGCCCCTTGGTTCTCTCGCAGAGACAGAGTTTCATTAACCTGCGCTGCATTCAGATGCCATTATGGCTCTAATTATGGCACATGTTCCTTTGAGGAAGTGTCTGGATTCTCAGGCACTTTAATGTCCAGCTGTCCCTTCGCCAAAAGCCGAGGTCGCCCCGACTGCTGTTGAAGTTCCAGGTAGAGAAGGTGTGCTAATCTCAGACGCATTGAAGTCAGCTTTTTAAACTTATGTGGGCTTACCTGTCATGGTCACTGCATTAGATGTAAGACCTTAAGTTTGTAGCCACTGAAGAAGAAGGTAGAGCAAATTAAAGTCTTCTCATCTACCTCCTCAGCTGTGTTCAGACAGCAGCAGTAAAAAAGGTGGGGATCCCTTGAGGATCAAACAAACATCTAGCTGAAGAGTGTTTTTCTTTTATTCTGATTGCCTGTTTTGTGGTAAAAAGGAGATGCTGTTGAATAGTTTACCAATTTAACTTCAATTATTACAGAAGCACAGTCATGTCAGCTTGCTTGCCATTTTGAACTCAGCCCATCTGCCAACAGAGCGATGGAGACCTTAGCTTGGGAAACAAATAAAACCTCTGTCCAGTGTCTCATTATCCATGAAAGTATCTCCCTCTGTCTAATCAAAGAGAAAAGAAACTCAGGAACAAGCTGAGAAATTTCAACATGAGGGAGACTGAAACAGTTCCCTGACTGGTGAGCATGGCTCACTCACAGCAGATAGTGGAGGTATGAAGATCCTTTGGCAGGTGCTGTGGGCTGTCAGAGGTGTAGATGAGCTCTGCTGCTGGATAACATCTTGCCAAATACTGGAAGCTTGTCAGTTAACAGTCTGCCTAGGAGAAGGTGGACAGCTACTAACCTCTCAGAGAAAAGACAAAGACCAAACAGCAAGTTCCAAAACCATGAGAAGAAAGTTTGGAGTTTTTCTGTGTGCAAATGAACAGTTGTCACAATGCTGGCCTTCACAAAACTTGTTTTCATGTAAAAAAAATAAAAACAACATAACAAAAATCTGCTAAATGATTTTTACTGCAATGATTTTACAGTCATAAGATGCTGTAAACTGGTACCAACAATAAAGTTTTATTTAATCACAGATAAAATGTTCAAAATGCATGAACTTCACAAGTTTTACATTCAAGTGAGTTTTTACTGAGTGCAACATAACAATTTCTTATGATGGATCCGTGACCTGTTCAGGGTGAACCCTGCCTCTCACAGTGACTCCTGAAGCTAGGCATGGGCAAAGTAAATAAATGGATGGATGGATGGATAAAAACTTAATCCAAGGAGGTTGCACTAAGCAACCTCCAGGGTTCTGCTGCCAATGACTGTTTGCCAGAAACCACATGACACCATGTTCAGGCCAGGATGGGTCAGAGCTGTTTTGGCAGGATGATCAGTTCAGAAAATACAAATCAAACCGTTGTCAATATTGTTTTCTGACAATGAGAAACCAAATTAATCAAGCAGGAAGACATAAAAGTCAACATTGTTGATATTTTGAGTTAGATCTAAAAATGTTGGCCAGATTGCCATCATAAGTGGGAACACTTTAGAAACTTCTGTGAATCACAAAAAATGTACTTCATTTAACCACCATCAACACAACAAACCTTAGCAGAACTATGACATAGTCTGGTGGTTTGTTTTATTTTTGAACATTTGCTTTACCAGAAAACACATTTCTGTATTTTAGTTCACGTGATTCCATTACCAAAAACACAGCCAAAGAGAACCCACTCACACTGTGCAGCTCTAACTCCAATAAGCACAATAATTTTGCTTTCATTTTAACCACCATAACAATATGCCGGAGTTAGATAAATAAATAAGTTCACTGTCCTCCCTGGAATAGTGCTGATGCGGAGGCCTGCCTAGGCATTATAAACCTAATTAGCAGAAGATTACTATGCAGTGTGCAAGGCTGTGGTCCAGAAAGACATCATTAGGTCTTCTGATGGGGATATGCCTTCAGCACATTGATTGTTTCTCGCTCCAAGAACAATGCAGATTGCAGACTTTATAATTGGGCTTTCAGGTCACTTGTGACTTCACTTCAACTCTGCGCGGCTGCTGATCTCCATTCAAACAAAAGACGCTGATAACAAAAACACATTCCCACTGAGCTAATAGAATGAAAATGATGCTATAGATTTGAATAAAACCTATACTGTAAAGGACTATGTAAAGGGTCAAGATATGCAGTTTGTATCTAAGGTACATGTTCAACTGAATTGCATAAAATCAGCATACTGTTACAAACCTAATTATGTCAGTCAGTTAATCAAAATGTAGCTTTAAAGTTTGAAGAAGTTTGAAGAAAACAATAATAAAATCTAAATTACAGAGTTAGTCTTTTTTATATACATTCTTTAATGTGAAACAATGGTTTGGAAAATTAAATCTGTTGTTAGTAATTGATTTTGAATCATTTAGCTTTTGTATACATACAATAATTCTAATAACTTGAAAAAAGGAAATGTTGTTGGAGCTATCTCTAAATATATTTTTTTGTTTTATATAATTTGAGCCTGATTTCTTATTTTCTTTCAGTTTCCCAAAGACTGCTTTCATATTTTATTGTCCTTAATCTCAGTGCTTAGAAAACCACTTTGCCTACCATCTTAACAACATCCATTACTTACAAGCTATGCTTGTCCTCCTGCTCCTTATATTGAATCCCAAGGTCTTTTTTTATCTCACAGAATAAATAATCTCTCAAGTACTCCATGATTGTACCATTACTTCACTTGTTTGTCCAACAAAATTCTTCTTTGCATTTAACTCAAAAGTCAGATGGTGTCAGTTCATCAGTTTGAACCACATGTGGGTCATCAACACCCACAAAATGTCCAAAACAAAATGAACTGTTATCGAGGAATTATGTTGTTTGTTCCTTAATGACAGAAAGATGGTTGTAATTACACACAAAAATATTTGATCGGAACTGAGCACTCTGCATTTTACTTTTCAACACATTTGATGTCAAAACTGTTTTTAAATACAAAGTGTATGTACCTTGAAAACAGATAAAACAAACAAAGAAACAAATAAAAACCCGTTGAATGTTAGACTCAATTCCCCCCAAAAACATAGTTGGTTAGTCAAAGGGAGAGTTCAGACCATTTAAAGTCCAATTAAGTCATGAACAAACAGGTAGGATGTTATGGACAAAAAACATCTTACCTGTTGTTGATAGCTCTTTGAATGACCTTAGCATGAAAGAATAGAGTTTAATTCTTATTTTGTTGGTGAACTAATGAGTAACTGATTCTAACACAGTATTTTTTGCAGACAAACTCTGCAATTGTTTCTGACTTTCAAAGAAACAGGAACAAACTGTATTTTTGTTATAAGGTACTAAGAAAGTTACTAACTCAGACGATGCTAAGTAGCTATCACCTTAAAAAAAAATGAAGATACAGTTTTATTTTATTCTTTTAAGTTTTGTTTGGAAATATCACTTATTCATTCATTGTGTAGGGGCATTGAAAAGTCTGATTTAAAGGCCTTTCCACTTTAACTGTTCAGGTAATAAACTATAAAGCAGCCAAATAAATAATAATAATAATAATGATACAACAACTACTACTACTACTGTACTATTGGAGAAGATCACTTTAAAAAAGTATTCTAAAGCGAGGCTCATTGGAAGTAAAATATGAAGAAATGAGGTATAACCTAAGACTTATGTACAGTAATGTACAATTACTGTCAATTACTTCAGGTGTTTCTCTATTTTAATTACAGTTTCTCAGATTCTGTTTAACACTATAATTTTTGTTATGCAAAAACAAAAGAAAAATATTTTAAACCCTACAGGTCACAAGTTTTGCACTAAAGTCATAAATGTCATCAGCATAAATTAAAATGCAAGATAAAAATACCCAACTAATACTTTAAAGGTTCAGCCCCCCCAACCCCCTTAAAATAAAAAAGAAAGAAAGAAAAATCTCTGATCACTATAAATATTCGAATGCTTCCTGTCTCCTGCTTGAGTTGCGTTTTGTTTGCTTACTTTGCATTCCTGCATGTGTGTTCATAGGAGAGTTTGTTTAATCAGCTTTGCTCTCTTGCTGTTGGATCTGGACTCACCCATCGCACGCCTGTCTGCTGCACCTCCTTCTTTCAGGCTGGCGCTTGTAGCGGAGAACTACAGCCCCATTTGAGGTATGATAATCAGCTGATTAGCCAGCGAAGTCTTTTTCCCAAAGGTTCCTTTGTGTGCAAAATCCTCACACTCAATTGACATGTGGACATCATCAAGCTGATGAAATGCAATTGTAATGAACAAGTGAGGCAGAGCATCTGCAGAGGGACCCTGAACGAAGAGGACCCTTCCCTCCTGACATGCTAATGCTGAAAGCTGCTCTCTGCCTGTACTTCCCGTGGGTCCCTCATGGAAATGTGAAGAGATGCATATTCAAACCAGCGCCTTTCGAGGGGGCTAGATGTGTGAGGAAATAGATGGGTGAAGCAAAAAAAGAAGAAGAAAAAAAAAAACCCTGTTCGTGGACTTGGCCAAATGCTAATTCTGAGACAGATTATATTGCATCACGCGCAGTAATGATCTGACAGTTCATTTGTGAGGAGAGTTCAGGATCTGAGGTTTAATGCTTGGGTGGACGCAGGTGCTGAGCCCCAGCTCCTCAGAGCTGTCAGTGGAAGGCAGGGGGCTGCTGTCAAATTATCCCAGTTAAAAAGGCTGAGGCGTCTGCAAATATGAAAGACATTTAAGAAATTAATGCATTCGTATTCAACACATATTGCAACAGCGTTTCATTAGAGGTGCTCTAGTCATATTAAAACTGACACCTGACCTTTCACATTTCTCTGAGGTGCTCAAGAACATTCTTATTACATGCAAGCTTAAGTCAAAGAGAAGGTAATTGTGATAACTAGCAATAATTAAACATACTGACATTTTCGTACCACATTTTTTCCTTGTTACTTTTGTTCTTTTTTATACTGTGCTAAAGAATGAAAAGCAGCATTTGTATGACTTTCTTTAGAAGGAAACCATAGGTTACGTGACAATCACAAACTGCCTATATCTTATAAATAACTTTAACTAATCATAAATTAAGGAACATGTTTCAGATTTTTTTTCTGATAATGTAGGTCACTGCACCTATAGCTTCCAGCTGAGCAGCTTTCTTATGACAGGACCTCTTTGATTGGACCTCGGAGGCAGAGCAAATGGGCAGTCACCAGGTCCCTTGTGTTCTGGGCTGCTTGGTTTGCTGAGGTGTCAGAGGAAGAGCGTTGGGGGTGGCGGGGGTCACAAACCTTGAAATCCAGCCCCACATTCTTCAGCACCATCCCTAACCTGGTGTTAGCACAACTAGACCCCAGGCTATAAGGTGGGCTCCCTCCCACCAGGTGTTCGGGATGGAATGCTTGTCTTCAGGGTATGGAGTGCCGTGGGCTGCCCAGGACTACACATGGTGCTGGGGGGGTGGGGTGGGGGGTGTCAAACATGGAGCCATGCTGGACCAGCTGTCGCTTTGCTGTTTGCCCCAGCTCTGAGCCTGGCCTGTAGAAACAGGCCAGATGCGCCCACTCAGTCACTCTTTCACAGCTCACTACAACACGGGTCTCACTATCTGACCTTGGCACTTTGGCATTACTTTGCCAAGATCATTGCAGCAAGCAAACGACCATGTTCAGATCATGGACAACTTTGGTTCTCAGCAAACCAGCACAGAGTGTGAATGAGGCTCCTTGTATTCTCTGAGTAATTGGCACGGTCATTGCTCTATGTTTCTATTCCGCATAGAAGGGCTTCCATTAATTTGAAAAAAACTAAGCCACCATGTACACGCGTGTACGCAGCTTGATCACAGACTCCGCTGTGCTTTTAGAAGTAGCAGCACTCCATCTTCTGTCTAACTGCAGCTAAAAGCATGAAAGCAGCAGTGAGATTTCATTTGGCTAACTGACTGAAGGCACTGAGGGAGTAAAGCTTGCCGGACAGATTTATACACCAAGTCTGATGCCTCCTGCTCCCTGTAATAGAACAAAAGCTTGTTGTCTCTTCCAATTACAGATGTCAAAACGCTTATTTTGAGGGTTGTGATCTTTTCCCTTTTAATCTGCAAAGATAAAAGGTCTCAGCTTCATTAGCATGTGTTCACACACCCCTCCACACACACCCCCACCTCACAGACCCAGATTCCCTGCAAGCAGCTAGCTCAGCCTTACAGCCTATTACCCACTCTTGGGGCCATTAGGGTCTAACATTAATGATGTGTAATTAGCATATGATGACAAATAATAACAATGCACACCCATTCAATGTAATGGGGGTGGTAGGATAATAACATGGAGTCCCACTGTTCCAACCGTACAGAAAGCTCACAAAATCTATGTTTTGTTCCCCACGCTATTGTTCACAGGTATAATGGAGTGGGCTGCAGTGCACGTGAATAAATTATCTCAAATAATATGTTGAATGATAAATATCTAAATAAATATCTAAATCTGTTTGTTTCTTTGGAACAGGAAAATAATTTAGAGTTTACACAATGAGTCTTTTTTTTTTCTGTGAAAAACAAAAATCCAATTGTTTTAACATCTCAGATACAATGTCTTATTAGGACAGGTCTTTCTTGGACTATATTCTCATTTATAGCCCTAATCCATGAATGATCTCTTTAAGATAATGACACAAGAAGTAAACTGAGGGGTATTAGTAGACAAGTGAACAATTATGCTGTAGAACAGAGGCGAAGCGATCAGAAGTGACAGACCACCTTCAAACGGCTCTTCTCATCCATTAAACAGGCTGCCTGTTTGTGTCAGCTGTGGGTCTGAAAGAAAACCATACAATTAGAGACCACGCATGTTTACACACACACACACACACACACACACACACACACACACACACACACACACACACACACACACACACACACAC
>JAVKLF010000132.1:9324304-9338120 GCA_034783495.1 Millerichthys robustus
ATTTTCAGACAACAAAAAAAGACTTTAGTAACTCCAGTGTAAAAGTTATGGACAAGCCTTATGTTACCTGTTGCAGCTATTTAAAATACCTCAGTTTGAAGAATAATAGTTTATTCTGACTGGATTGACAAGCTACAACTGGCCTCTATACATTCAAAAATGATGTGGATTGCTGTCATCTTAAAACAATTACACACTAAAAAAGACTCATGGTAATTAACCCAAATATTTACATTACTCTTAAAATGGCAAAGTATGTTATCTCAGTTTTTATACTGTTTTATATACAGACATATGTTCCAGTGCTTCACATGCAGGCTCACTGGAGTTATGTCAGAGGCTAAACTGAGTGCAAGGGTCTCACATCCTTAAATAAATGTTAACACCATGGTTTGAGTTAACAGAAGTCCCTGTACAATTACCAGCCAGGTTGATACAGCGCTGACATTATCAAGAGGAAACCTACATCACAAATAGTCCTCCTTCTGAAAGCAGCTGCGAAATGGCCACTTTATATTCCATCACCTTAGATTTTCCTCCCCTGCTACCCCCTTTATCTTCCACCATCCAATCAATTTCATCTTCAGCAAATGGACTGACAGAAGAACAATTTCTATTTCCACAACAGACGCAAAACAAACAAAACTCTGAAAGATCTGCAGTCCAAAACAGTATCTGCTAGTCAAAGCGCACAGATTAATTGGAAGTCTTTGTGTGATTTCAGCTGAGTGCAGTTTGACTAACATCTTAACCTACTTAGTGCAATTAGTGCTTCATTAGAGAGGCTAACTAACTATTGCTTCTCTCCATAATGATGTGCAAGAGTGTAGACATAAAAGTACATAATCAATGGTTTCCAATTACTCCACAAGTGCAACCACTATTTCAAATAAACTGGATAATAATATAGAGCCATTACAAAGTCTAAGGTAGCAGAACCATTTAATTGCAGCGCAGTTCTTCTCAGCACCAAGATTTTTCCACACTAATGAAGTGTCATACAAAAAAGGCTGTATTGATTTTTTTTTTTTCACCACACAGCCTCCACCACAAATATGTAATTATCCTTTTTATATCTGGCAGGGGATTAAAGTAATCTATAGTATCTAGCCTTTGCGCTTGCTTGACAGGGTTGTGTGGGGCTTTTACCCTTTTCAAAATATGCAGCTTTTTTGATGAATGAACTTTAGACAAAATGATGTTCTGTTCTATATTGTTTTGTCTAAAAAGCTGTATTCTGAAGACAACATGCAGTGTGTTGAGCTGCCTGAGCTTTCAGTACACTATCATGGCATTTCAAGCCCTGTCATCACCAAACCAGGCAGTTAGAGCTATAACCATCAGCTAACACACAGACGGATACAATCAAATGCAGCCACATAAATATAGAGACAAATGCACACTATGTTATTCTGTTCTGAATAGAATTCATCACAGCTGGTTAATAAGGTTAATTTCATTTAATAACGAGCCCATGAAAACCTCAATTTAACCAAGAGCAGCACAAAGCGGCTCCCTGCTGTTCACTGTCAAACACATCCACGCTCATCCTTGGGCTTCACATAATAACCTCTCAGTCCACTTAAACTTTGGTCCTGCTACTCTTTTCCTCTCTCGCCTCTCTGTCTTTGTATCTTCAGAGCTGAGATGGACGAGCAACCTTAAGACTACCCCACGCTGGGCTGCCCTTCACGATAATAAAAAGCCATTACCTTGACCGCTGACACGAGGCCAAGTGTGAGGGTCAGAGTGATATTTATTGATGAAACTCTGAGCTCCCAATCTGCTGCACTCAGTGCGCATCATACAGCTGTCAGCACAGACAGGGATCAGGCAGCATGATGGCCCTCGACATGGCCCATCTATAATTTATGAACTACACAGAAAACAACCAGGAGACAACAGAGAAGCCCTGGCTGCCCAGGGATTACCCTCCAGCCCAGCTAAAGAGATCTGAACGAGAACCAGCTAAGGGCCACTGCGGGCCACACTGATATGGGGCAGCAGGTAAGCACAATAACTGGTGTTCCATATTCAGAGGGCCCTCGACGGGATCCATCTCTCCGGAGGATGCTGTTGTGAATAATATAATAGACAGTGTTTACAGTGAGAATGTAAAGTGAGTGCGCTGGTGCATCACACACCCCAGCACACTTCAGCTGAGCCCTGTAAATGAGCTAACAGAGGGACAGGAGATGGAAAGTTTTACTCTTTATTCTTCAAAAAGCTCTGGGATAGTCAAGTGGCAAAGAAAGTCAAGGACAAATATCACAAGGTGGAGCCAGAAAAAAATAAAAATCTGGATAACACGGTTCTTGTTGTGAAACTAGTCGCACTATAAAACCAAATAATTCAGTAAGTTATGAAACAATATAAATGAAGTTATTGTACAATATGACATACATTATTTGTCCCCTTGAGCAAATATGATTTGGTCAAATAAAAAAGTCTAAAAATGACCATTTGGTCAGCTAACTGATATTAACAAATTTTTTGCTGTGAAAATGTCAAAATATTTTACATATGAGTCAGAAATTTGTTAGAATGTGATATGCTTATTGAATATTATTAAATGGGTCATAAATAAAGTGTAAGAACATAGCAAAAAAAACAACAACAAAAAAAAATACACATTCCCACCAAAATTTCCTAAAGCCAAATCAAGGTTTAACTTGTCTTATAGCAGATGGATCTTCACACACACTGAATTCAAATATTCTCTAAGATGAAATAATTAATGTTTCACAAAAATCTATGTATTTATCAAAACACTCAGAAATCACAAAAAGAGCAAATAATTTCAAAGGAAACAAGAAATAAATGAAAAAATAAATACCAAAAAATAAGCTAGGCTCAAATATTAAAACTTGGAATAAAAAACTTGTTAAAACATGCATGTAAATACAAAAAATACATGTTGTTATTTTTGGGGGGCTAATTAAGCCAAAAACTACTTAGATATCTTATCAAAAAACATGCAACTATTGCCAAATCATTACATTATTAATTGTCAAAAACTTCATTTTTGGTCCAAAACAATTCTGCAACATAAATGAAAGCCATGAAGGAAAATAATAATAATTTTGTATGCTTTGATTAGATTAAAAGTTTTTTTTATTTTTATAAAAACATAAAGTTTTTCAAATAAACATTTAATATTTTTTCTCATTGGTATATTTTACATTGTTATGCTTCTTTCATTTTTTTCTATTTCAAATCCCATTGAGCGTTATTTGGTCAAAAGGTTTAATTTAAGATACATGTTTTGTTTGTTTATAAACATTAGGGCATTCTGTCTCCATTCTTGAATTCCCTTCGAGATCAAATGCAATCCTTTATTGGCCAGTCTCAGTGGCACTTTGTTTTCATCCTCTGAATTCATCTTTACATGTGGCAGAAAACCATATATTGTTTCTGATCAATAAATAACCACATAATTGAATACTGCTGCATCTCAAATGAAGCCCTCATTTAGCAAGCTTCAGTAAACAGCCATGATTCTTCGGCTATCTATCGCTGACATTTCAGAATTCACACACATTCGGGGCAGAGACGGTGCACCAGGCGCCTGCATCCCACTTAGGCTCCCTTTTCAATAAGGAACTATCCCCACCCAATAAATTATTCTGGGCATCTCCAAAGTCATTACACATTTATTTTGATCTCACATCATAATTCACAGCTTGGCGCACAATGCATTTTCTCAAAATGCATGGTAATTCCTCGGTGCAGAGCAAAGTTATGATTCATTTATACTGGAGTGACAGCATAATGCAGAGACGTCAAAATCCATTAAACTGTTCAACGTCTTGGGGTTTATTTTTAGATTCAATTGAGATTTAACTGATGGTGAAAAATATACAGTCAGGTGTGTTTACCTCACCTTTAGAGGGAATGTGTTACGGTTCCAATTAATTTGTTATTCCTGTCACTAAAGGCATTGTCTGTGTCAAAACTGTCACAGCGCTTTCGGCTTTGTTTTCTGGAGAATGGCATTTAATTTCACCATATACTTTCATAACTGCACTCGTTTAAAAGGTTTGCATTTTTATTCAGACACTTAAAACTTAATACATGTTGATTTGATTGCTCATCACAGTGGCAGATTGCAATATTGCATGCTGTTAGATTAACCATTGAGCTAGTTAAATGATCATCCACAGTTTAAGAGACATTCAATTATTTTACGCACACCTCCAGAGATAAGAGTTGGAGGAAGAGGCTGCTGCCTGAGCGGATGCTAAACTGCATCATTGTAGACATAATGCTTGTATTTAGCATTGTTACCTCTGAGAATACTTTTCAGTGCTTCTTTATGACCAAATTGACAAATTAATAGCTGACTTAAGTAGGGACATTGTTCTAATTAATTGTTATCATTCCCAAACATCTCTAATTTCAAAAGTCCAATTACAAAAATATTTTTTAAAACTTTACACGGCAATCAGATTAGTATTACACCTACATTTGAAACAGAATTCTGTGTATATTTAGAAGTTCAAATAATAGCTTTAGCATTTAGCTGCAGGCTAGGGGCACTTCCAGCTGTAAAATATATGTATATATTTTTAGATTAACCATGTAACATGAAATTATTGATGATGTAAAGTTTTAGAAACTTTGCAAAAATGCATTTTTTCAACATGAAAGCATCACTTTGAACTTGGCCTCACTCACAACCTCAGCATCCAATATGACTGCTCTGCACATAAACAACTGTACCAGCCACAACAAATTTATATTTCCAGTGGTTTTACATCTCAAGCAGAGAAAATGCTTCTTTCTACAGTTTAAATGCAGTTCAAAGAAATTTGCTGCAATTGCCTTGTTTTGCCAATATCAAATTAGTCGGATTACTGAGCAAAACAATTAGCAAATTCTACTGGTGTTCCAAGCTGCAGCTGGAAAAGGTTTAAGTTGATTGTAACCTCATTACCAGATTGGAATTATGACTTTGGACGCAAAGGCAGCACCAATCTTTCTACAGAACCAAACTGTAAAAGATCTGATCTAACAATAAACCATTTGGTGATTAGCTTACTTTTATTATTACATTAAGTGTTTAGGTACATTTTTCAGTCATTATGTGGTCATTTAAACCAAGTGATAAAAGTAGAGATTAAATTGTGCAACACTGAGCAGTGATTGTACACTACACACTGCATTCTGTCTTCCGTATGAAAGCCCAAAAGAGAACTGGCTAGCTGTTCACTGTCTTAGAAAGGAAAGGCAGCCAGAAGGGATTTTTTTTTTCCTTTCTCCTACAAGGATTTTTTTGTGTGCAGTTATGGTCCATCATTATTAAATGTCTCTTGTTGGATGAGAGAGGCGCTTTATCAAAAACAGCCATTCATCAGACGCTGGGTGAGACAGCTCACATCTGACCTCTGCGGCAATAATGCCGCATCAAGTAGGCCAACTACCTAGTTTAGCGGCAGAGCAGGGAGCAGGGGCCGGCTCCAAGATTAAGTGCGCTGTTTCAGGTTTTCATTCCCAGGGGCTCTGCTGGCTGATGTTGTATTGATTGCAAAAGTTTACCAGTAAGTATCACAAACAACAATAGCCAGGTCAACGATCGGTGATGCCTGAACTGCTATTCCCCGGCGAGGGCTGCACGTTCAGGGCTAAAGCACCGCCATCATCATGGTTGTGTGCAGGGTTCAGAGGGGGTTCTCCAGAGTTGGGGGGAAGGAGAAGTGTGCTGGTTGTTCATACTGACATTTAGGAAAGCGATATGTCAGTGTGAAATGAGCAAGCGTGAGATAATTATAAGCCTTTGCATTATAAAAGGCTGCATCGACAAACTGTCAGCATGGCCTTCCACTGAGGCTTCTAACCCTCTTACATAGGTTACTCCTTATCCAATTTAATGGTTCGGTTATTTATTTTAACATCGTCTTTAAAGAATCTCGCCTTTCTGCACACACATGTGGCAGAAATCAAGTAAATGATTCACAGTAAAACCTATTTCAAAACGACTCACTTCCCATTTTTATGATCGCATGTCCAAGAAAAGTATTGTTGCCACTGAGCAATATTTTCTGGGAGAGAGGTGCAATGCTACACTCTGGCATTAGTGAAAGGGCTGAGCAGTAAAGAAGACAATTCACCCTGAGGCCATCTCCAGCAGGCTGAATGATGGTGCATCCTTGGCCCTGCATGGGGGCCAGCACACAGCCCTCCATCACAACGCTACCGGACCATTACCCAGGGACTGAAACGGCACCAACCGGGCCTTCTTCACTGCCCCATGAAGCTAATCATGTGATTTGATGCAATGACAGAGTAATGACACAGATTGGTGGTGTGTTCATCTTCCCCCTGCTGGAAAAAGAAACAAGAGGAGATGGTGAACACACCAGGCTGTCTGAGCCAGAACCAGAGACATCACAAGACCAGAGCAAGCTACAAAAAGATATCCAAGTATTCTCACAAGTAAAATCAAGATTAATGGAGCTGCTGAGGGATTCTTTTATGTCCTTGAGTAACTATATTTTGCTTAATGAGGAGCATTAACCATAATAAAACTACTCAGAAGTACAAGCTGGTAATTAATGCCTCCACATTACCACTAGATGAAAATAACTGAGTTGTAGGACCTGCTGAACCAAATATTAAAGGTGCAATCTGAGGAGCTCATAATTTCCAAGGCTTTGAGCAAATTTATCTTTTTAGCCACTAAGAGATATGCAGTGTTTTTCAACACATTTCTGTAAAACTTTCTTTGCTGTAGTGTGCATCATATTTTATGTGATTCATAATGTTAGCAGGATTTGATGTGACTGGATTTGTTGAATAGCTATTTATTAACATCCTTTGAAGTGGGATTTTGTGGAAGGATTGTAAACAATCATTATCTTACCAGTTGTAGATAACTCTTAACAACCTCATTTGGAAGAAGTAAAGATTGACTCTGACAAAACTGATTATGCAAACAACTAAAAGTTTTCAAAGAGATTTTTAAGACTGTCAGTGATTTATGTGAACACTATTTTCAAAACTATTTTGCAGCTATTCCTGCTGAAAGTGCCCCAGGCTGCACCAGAGGTGCTTCAGATTCTGCTGTTTGTACTTGCATGTAACCATACAATTCTGCATAAAAATCAATATATTGCAAATTGTATGAAAATGTAAAGGTCTATAGAATAGCATTTACGTAAACCTCTATTTAAGAATTAGGATTTTTGTTGTTGTTTGGAGCAATCCACTTTGGTCACGGCTTCATACAGGCTAGCTGCTAGCTTGTCAGTCTGACCAGAATTCAGTAAACTTCTTCAAAGTTATGTTATTCACAAGGCTATTTACAACAGCTAAAACAATAAATGTTCATAATACTGAACATAATTACAACAATTTCGCTTTGATATTACAAAGAAACTTGATTTTGAGAATATACAATTCAATCCTCCTGCTTTTTGATCCTAGCCTGTTTCTGCACTAAACAATTAAAAAAAAACACTTCTAAAGAGCAGCTCCGTCTTGGCTATAATCCTGGCTGTAATGTGGCCTCGTTAGGGAAGCACTGCTGGCCCACACCAGTTGTAACACAGGGAAGGCCTCAGGCACCACTGGAATTAATTACAGACAAAAGCAACCGTGTTTGCAATTGTCATGCCAAATTTATCACTAGCCACTTAATGTGCCTCATCTGAACTGATCCACACTAGCTGAATTGCCCCGGGGCGTCTATTCTTCGTCTTGCCACAGTAAGGGTGCGGAGCGCTTGGAGACCGAGCCTGTGTGTGTGTGTGTGTGTGTGTGTGTGCAGGGCAGTCTGCATCTGCTGGGGGCCCTGCTTAAAGCCTGTGCTGGAGGCGATGTGTGCTAACAATGCCCCCAGCAAATACAACATGTGGAAGTGTATAACAAATGTCAACACCCCTCCACACACACACGCCACTCTCCACCCACCCAGCTCAGTCTCCAGAGTGAGGTTCAAAGCCAAACTTGACATCTTTAATTCTGGCATTTTTGTGATGATAATCCTTGATGTGGATGGATGTGGTGTCAGTAGCCATTTGCTCAACACTGAGGTACATCTTTACAGTTCATGAGCTGATGAAACACAAACATCCTCACTGTAGATCGATGGAAGATCAAATAAATCTCAACATTTTTTTCATCAAACATATGATAATACTCACTGAAGAAGAACTCCAACCAGCAGGTGTTTTGTAGCATTTTAATAAATGTTTACTTTAAAAGACTTTAGAAATTGCTTTATTATGTCATTTTTTCTCTAGGACATCAATACATGTTCTTCTTTGTTAGCATGTGATGGCTGAAGACAAAAACATCCTCATTGACATTTCTATAGTTTATTTTACAATTAATGCTACAAATTAATGTAATTAAATATACAATTCTTGCAGATTTTAAACAGTATGTGTAATTAGTGTGTATTTTCAGGTCTACGTTTTTCAAAAAATGTATGTTATTTGAACTTATTGTGCATTAGCACGAAAATACTTGACCTTTTCATTTATTCCTTCTAGTGAATATTGCACAATAAATTATGTGGCAGTCTAAGTGAAAAAAATCAGTTTGCATCGTTTAGCTTTCCTCTTTAATTCTGTCACTTATATGGTTGTTTATGTCAAAAGGACAACGGCTGTCCCAAATGCACACTTACACATAAGCCACCATTATCTTTCTGCTTGTGCAGCTGAAAAACCTAATACCTTAGCTCAATAATAATGCAGAGGGGACAGCTCATTGGTGGCATAGTACAACAGAAAAATAGCTCCAAAGGAGACCTGCTTATCTAAAACAAATATGCAGGTGCTTTGGTTCAATGTAGGAAAAAATGCAGCGAAATATTGTATCCACAAGTGCATAATGTCTCATCAACGCCAATCGGTTATCAATTAAAGCAAAACCATCTCATTATATTAATGAATGGCCTCAGCTAGTAATAGCCCGTCTTATTGATGTTTGAACAAGGTAAGCACAAACCCTCTTACGCAGCACTGAGATGCACAGCATCAGCAGCTGAAAGCAGATTTGCAAGAATGAAGAAAACACAAAAAAGGAGGAGAAAGTAAATAGAAACTGAAGGACACAACAGGCTACTCTCAAAGGGACTGCATTTATTCCAGCAATTGTCATGCAAGCCCTGTTGTAAGTAATAATGTGGCCTTTAATGACGGAATGATGGACCTGCCAAACACTGGCTCTGCCATACAACGTCGGCATGTCCCTGTCGTCTGCTCCTCACGTACCCATCTGGGAACCATTAGCATATCCTCGTCAATTCACAGCCCGTTTTAACATAATCCATATTTGTTGGGTAAAGTCCAACAGCAAGCCTCCCAAACAGTGGTCACAGAAAGCTATGACACACTTCAGGAGACCGGTCCACATACTGCACGCTTGGGCAACTGAGCAATACAGAAATGCAAAATAGCAGGGCATACCATCCTCTACCTTCTACCTGGAGGGACAAATCCCTTTTGGCCAGACATCTCCAGACTGTTACCTTGATATTCCTCCACAACAGTACCTTTGATTTTTCTTTTTTTTTTCTAAGTGTTCAGGGAAAAAGGAGAAAAAGAACAAAAAGCAGCCTGCTGTCATAGCTGACAGTGAGTGTGTAGAATACATTGGCCTGTTGAGGCATGTCAAAGTATATGCTTCACCTATCAGAGAATAATGCCATATTTTGATTCACATTTGTTTGGTAAATATTCTTATTCTCACTTCTTAAGAAATAGGTCAACTACTGTTTGCAGAAAGGCAAAAGCATTACTTAGATACCTAAAAAAAGGAATTTATTATACACAATAATCTGAACTGGAAAGAATACACTGACGGGGATAGCAAAAAATTATAGTGAAAAATCTGGTCTGTTGGTGTTCTAAAGAAGGTAAATTATCACAAAATGGTATAAGATAAATTAAATAAAAATTAGTGGACCAAATATTGCTCTGAGAGGAATGCCTCATCAGAACATCAAGATTTCAGTAAACATTTGGCAAACAGTAAATGTTAACTTTACTAAAAAAAAGTGGAAAAAAAAGTTTTAAAATAAACGTCATGAATGCCATCAAAATCTAAAATCAATCAGAAAAGAACTGAAATAAATAAGTTATGATAAATCATATAACAGTGGTTCTCTGTGTTTATGTTTTACAAATGCAGTTCTCTGCTGTGAAGACATTTAGCAGAATTCCCTTATCCACGAAACAGCAATGCCTGTCATGAACCATCATCACAGGAGCCTTTTGAGATATAATCTCAGAGAACTTTTAACCTAGAAATTTCAAACCTTCCTGTCAAAGAGAAAGCAGAAAATCCTGGGATCATGACACTCAGTCAGAAACAGTCACACAGCTCCATGCCGAATGTTTCTCAAATGCTGGACTATCTGGCAGACACAAGGGCTAGTCACTATATTTTTTTTAAATTAAATGTACCATATAATTCACTTTGAATTACAGGTAATAAATAAATTAAATATCTAGAAACAAACAAAAATAAAATCTGCTTTGTTTACTGTGGTATCCTGCTGTATCTGGTTTTGGGGTCAAAAACATGTAATTATAGCTAAATTCTGACTGCTATGACAACAAGATTTATTCACATCATGATCCACTTTATTAAAAAATGGCCTACTCATTTCACTATGCTGAGGATGTTTCTGATTTATTTCCTTCCATCCTCACAAGCCAGAGTTCTCTAATTACCTGCAATGGCTTCAATTCAATGAAAAATTTCACAAAGCAGTTCATTTCTCGTGACTCAAAAGACCATTCGATTTGTTCTCCAGAGAGGTTGGCAAGGGATATAAAGGCTTGTGTAACCCTCCTCCCTCCATCCCACCATCCAAAGCCCCGATGAGGCTGTGAGTGGGACGCTTCTCTGAGGGATGTCATGCTGCATGTCATCAGCTTGGTTAAATTGCACTGCCAGTGGGTAAGCAGCAGGGGTCACATGAGGCTCAGTGTGGACTGCAACATGTAACGCTTGGCAGCTCACAGTCTGAAGGCTGGCCAGTAATGACTCCAAAACATTCTGATAAAGATTGAGGGGCAGCTGTTTTCATCTGAAACTACTCATCTCAGGCACACAAAGAAGGGAAGGCCATGTAAATCTCTGCAGTAAACGCTTAAAAAGACCCTGCCTGTTTTCACAACAGTAATCAATACATCAATACTTCCATCGGTCTATAGCAGGGTAGTCATATGATGATCTCCAAGTGTCTCATTTTTGAAATGAATGAACCTTTCAAAGTATTAAAAAATTAATATATCTGCTTCGGGAGCAGGTCCGAGCATTTGCCCTTGTAAACACAAAGCTGCCATGTGACTAGAAGAGGCCTCACTTGGGCAGACAGCAGAGGGAGTTAACAAAGCTAATTAGGAGAGGCTGACATGTTAAAGTGAGCTGCGGCTTGGGAGTCGGCTCTATCACATATGTTTCCTTTGTGGTGGGTGAAGTGGCTTCTTTGTTTGTGAATTGATGGCGTTTCGCTCTGCCGTCCCTTTGGGTAGAGGCACTGACCTGCGGAGGCCCCGACAGTGAGAGGAGGATCTTTTTCTGTCTCCCCAATGCCTGCAGCTCCAGCTGTCCAACTCCTTCCCAAGCCCAAACCTTCCCAGAACCACGGATGCACAGTGAGATGGGCAACACCTGTAAAAGAGTGAATACCCCCTCCGCCCAGGCACCTCAACGCAGCCTGCCCACCTGCTACTGAGCTCTCTGGGCTCTGCAGCTTAAACGCTCATTTTGTGCCTCTCAGCACGGGACTTATTGATATAAATAGCTGTGCACAAAGTGCACACTCTGTTTTCTCTTGGTCTGATGCAGTAGGTGTGTGTGTGATTATATTCAACGGCAAGCCTCTTTCAGGTGAGGATGAAATATGAGCAGTTTGGACACTGGGTAAATGACAATCTCTGCAAGATTCACCTAAAATTATTACAGTGCATTTGACATATATCGAAATGGACAACATGATTGCGGCACCCATCTTAAACAAGGATTCAATATCTAATATGTATACACAATATACAGTATATTAAACACAGCAGATAGTACGATAGATTTAATGATGACCTTACCATTTGTCTTTATATAGGCTTGTCCTTCCTCACAAGTGAATCAGATGGTTTGTCCTTGAACAAGACATTTTATGGCAACAATGAAAGAGTCAATATTAAGTCCATGTAGCTCAATTTAAAGTATTATTACTTGTTAATTGATTTTTAAATTACTTTTACATGCTTCTCTTGAACTGATGGAAACAAACAGAACAAATCCAAGAACGGCATCTCAAAAGTTGGATGTTAAAGAGTTAACTTATTCTTTAAGTCCACAAACTTTGAAAATATAAGTTACTTTCCTTCACCTAAGCCTGCATGGCAACATATTAATCCTTGCACATTAAGATGACAAGACAATTTGGGGAGTAGTTGAGTGTAAATAAATACGTTGAGAAGGAGATAATACATTAGGCTGCTGACTGGGCTATTCCATTACAGTGGCACATTTGTTTTCATCCACAGAGGAAGCCATTCAGCTGGATACCGTCTTTCCTTCATAGGGTGAAAGTGGAATCCTACCTCTGAGAGGAAAATAAGAACATCAAAACTACCCAACATTAACTTTCATCACAAAAGTCATCTCGCCCACCAAGAAATAGAGGCACTCTCAGGCTGGCTCATAAAAGGGAGAAGATCTAATACACAGGCCTCAGTTTAAGAGCTAACAATAGTTTTGTCTCCATTAGGTGAGGGGGAGACAAAACAATAGCAAGAAGAAGTACATTTGATTCTTTACTATTTCAAAAACACAGCTGTAAAACTACATCCCAATGAAATTTTAACATCACAAAACAACACTAAAAACTTTATCTTTTTACATGTCTTTTATGCATCTTCAGATTTACACTCTCCTTTACGGCTCCAGGTGTTAGTTCTGCTGGAAGACAAGAAGCAGTAAGAGCCAAGTGGCTGCATTGATTTTGCAGTAATTGATCTGATGGCTCCTTGTGATAATTGACAATTATCCCTGATTACCAGACGGGGGCTTAAAATCAGTCTAAGAAAATGACCAGCATTATGGGATGTTGTACACTGGCTGAACAAAGGTAAATCAATACACCTCAGAAACTGCTTAGAAAACAAAACAAAAGAGCATCACACTGGGCCGCATGCTGCTCAGCCTCCTACAATCCCTCACAAACAATATATACCACTTGCACAATGAGCTGAAATTAACACCGTAGTAATTTAGAAGCGTGAAATTAGCTTTTACTAAGGTCAGTTTCATGTATGTATGGAAAAACATCTGCATCTTAGTGTGAATATGTGTGTACTGCCTATAATAAGCATGTGTTAGTGTGTGGCTCCATGTCTATATTTCTCCATTACTACATGTCTGACCTCAGCTGATAGGTTCTCTTGATTCAAGCAGACAGATGCAACTCATTGCAGCTTAATAAATATAGGGACCCAGGGGATTGGCGCTAAACAGTTCTATTAAGTTGGAAACATGTCAGCCAATATAAAAGCAGCCTGACCCCCGAGAAAGGTCAACTGTGACACGCATGTTTACTCAGGAAAACAACCCGAGGCTGGAAGGTCTTGTTTTATCGGATGTCTTCAAAAGAGAGAGAGCGAGTGTCTGGCTGCCCGATTGTTGGTTTTACGTGATTTTTGGATCTTTGAACTCACAGAGGGAAAAGGCTGTGTTGTCACTGAGCTTTCAACTACACAGAGAAAAACATTTATACTCAGACTCAGATAGATAGATAGATAGATAGATAGATAGATAGATAGATAGATAGATAGATAGATAGATAGATAGATAGATA
>JAVKLF010000132.1:9392881-9404094 GCA_034783495.1 Millerichthys robustus
GTGTGTGTGTGTGTGTGTGTTGAGAGGGTAGGGGGTGGGGGTGGGGGCGGTGTTTGTGCTAAAGAGACAGGGCTTTCCGACACAAACAGGCCTGGATAAATCCAATCATTTGTTGCCATTTTTCTAAATAATGGGTATGTTTTTAAACTAGAATTTTCATTTTAAATATAATTTTTCTCATAGCTTCTTTTGTATATGTTACTTTTTTCATGTTGTGTTTTGTTCCACAGGTTCATCAACCAAGTCCAGGAAGAAGCGGTGTCCTTACTCCAAATACCAAATCCGAGAACTTGAACGCGAGTTTTTCTTCAACGTGTACATCAACAAGGAGAAGCGGCTCCAGCTGTCCAGAATGTTAAACCTGACGGACCGCCAAGTCAAGATCTGGTTCCAGAACAGGAGGATGAAGGAGAAAAAATTAAACCGTGACCGCCTCCAGTATTTCACAGGGAATCCTTTATTCTGATATTTGACATTCAGCCTTTTTCCCTTCTCACATAAACATAAAAACAAACAATTGTCACAATAAGTGATTTGAAAAAAATGCTATCATATCATCAGAATTTTTAAAAAATGGTGTTTATTTTTTTAAAAAACATCTCTTGCCTTAATTTAAATGTTTATTTTTTTCTGCTTCTCTGGCAACAATTATTTCCAACAAATTTCCACCTGAACTTCTATATAAAATGTATTCCTTGTGTATGTTCATTTGTAAAAGGCATGTTATATATGTTGTAGTGTGAAATAATAGACAAAACAAATGTATTATAGCCAAGAAATTAAGTTCTATTTTAAAAAACACCATAATGGATTAAAAAATTCAAACGCAAACCATTGATTAGAGGAGAAATTTGGCGCTGGCGGGTTTGTATGGTCTCGTTGTTTCCTTCTCTTTGAAAAACTGGATTGTTTGCTAAACCTTGAACCGTCTAGACAGCACAATAAAAGTAGCTGTAAATGTCTAAATAGGGGGCTATTGGACTATAGTTGTACCAGCCCCCAGATCACATGAGGACCGATCCTTCCTGTCTTAAAGTGCTTTGACTTCAGGCAAAAACTGTTCTTTTGACGCATTTGAACACTTCTTTGCGCATTATCTGTTCTGACATTTTAAGCTGAGAAGGACACCACGAGAGGTTCTCGCCGTTTTTAAGAAAGTGGATTTAAACAGTCTGGTAACATAATTTGGTTCTTCATCATATTATCATGTTGGTTTCATTGTTGCAGCATTCGAACGCAGCGTCCAATCAGAAGACAGCAGCTTTACTGATGATTCACGCGCACCATTGGTTTCACTTTGCAGCATTGAAATGCATTGGTTTTAAAAGACTTTGATTCAAACACTTGGACTTGGGAAAGGGATTCGTGAGGAAGTTATGTTTTTAATCTTGTGCAGTTATTTCCCCCCACAAGGCCATGAGAGCAGTGAGGGTTTAATTAGTGGTTCAGCAGGGTTTGTCATATTGTCTGAGGTGAAACTGCAGCACCAGCTCATTCTCTCTGTATCCACATGAGGGCAGACTTTTAAAATCCGACTGAGTGGAAAGATGCAGAGTGGAGCAGATTTAACATCCACGCTGCGTGGAAAACAACCAGTGGAGGAATAATCGGAGCAACGCAGAGGTTGTTGGGATTATTTCTTTAATCTGTTTCTGTAGTTAAGTTTTCAGTGAATTTTCTTCTTTGGGTGACTTCATAAATAAACCCTGCAGGTTGCATTTCTTTACAAAATTGTGTAAAGAAAAAGGAAAAAATGTCAAAACCTTTAAATAGAGAAGACAACTGGTTTGAAACTATCAGTTTTAATAAACTGGTATCCTCATAAATACAAAAATAGCCTTGAAAGATTAAAAAGATTGTAAAGTCATTGCATATGCAATTATTGTTTAATATTATTTTTTTATTATCATAAAATAACTTTGTCTGAGTTTCGTATTTTAATACTTTTTGGGTTTTGTATCATTGAAGGTTTAATGCTCACACACGTGACGTTTCAATTGTTTTATTTGAATTTGTATTTGTGTGTGTTTTAAAAAATGTCAGTTTTACTAAAGGCTTCAAGAGGAAAATAAAAGGTGCAAAAAATTGGTGATGTAGTTTTAAAATTGTGGCTTTAAAAAGCAACTTTTATTGTAGTTTTAGTTTTTTGTATGGAATTTTCAGTTACGATGTAGTTGTGAATTATTATTATTATTATTATTATTATTATTATTATTATTATTTGGTCTCGTAATTTTTACTTTTTTTAGAAAAACGTTTTGAGTGAGCAGAAAGTTTTCTTTTTGTTGTTTTTTTTAAAAAGCCTGATTTTTCCTGGCCAATAAAAAAAAAGCTTCACAATAAAATCTATTTTTTCACAGCATCTTGAAATGAAAGGATGTGACAGTTGCTCATTTGCATTCATTAAAAACTTGGTTGTTAAACAGTGAGGTATGTTTTAATATCTTCTATTTGTTTCTGTTTTTTGAAAACAGCTTTTTTTATTTTGAGATAATGTTACAAAAGGGGGAGCCACGCGTGTTTATCTCTTTCTTATCTATCTTATCATTATCTACACCCTGCGTACCTTTATAAACTTTAATTTTAAACACTGCTGCTGTTGTTTGCAATTAATAGTGGTTTTAATTCCAGCGGATTTGTGGAGAAATTAGCAGCTTTTATTCTGCACATTTTTCACCGCAGATATTTACGCAGCTCCTTCTCTTAGTCACATTTTTCTCAAGAAATGATGAAGCCCCTCAGACTGATCACCCCCCACCCCACACACACACGCCACCACACACACACACATCCTGAGTTCAAATAAGCTGAAAACAAGATGTGTGCAAATCCAAAATAGGATTCAATGAATGAAACCGCTACATATAGGCTAGATTTGGCAAAACTGAAACATTCACCAAAATGTTGTGTTTGTGAATGTTGAACTCACTTTTTTCCTGCTTTAAAAATGTTATTATAATATTACTTCCTAGAAAATACGCACACAATTGCTGTTTGGTGCGTAAATGAAGAATAAACGGATCAGATTTGCGCTTTTTCACCTTTATTTTTCAATCTCCATCTTTAAAAATGTTAGAAATCACGCCATAAATACAGCTCATGTTACATTTAGTGTTGAAATAATTAGTGCCTCATGAAAGATGAGATATCAAAAATAGAAATAAAGCCTAATTAAGAGGAGCTGTCAACATTCTATTTCTGCTGTTGTCGTCAATGCGTCATGTAGCACCTTGTTACTTTTCAGTATTCCACAAAGAAATGCAGATTTACTTCAATTTTTTTTCACATTTCAAACATCTCACAGGAAGTCCTTTAGGGAATAATTAGATTTCCGATGAAGATTGGCTGTTTTTGGTTCGATCTGAGGCGTTTTGTTTCACAGTAAAGGTCGCCTTAAATCCTCTCCTGCAAAACCAATTTCAAGTCCGTGTTGTAGGTGTCGCTGTTGACCACGCGTGCATCTGCAGTGCGAGCGCGTGCAGAGGCAGGAGGCTGCGTCTCAAGGCCATTTTCAAATCTCATTGGTGGGTTTGTCATGTGGTCGGGAGGCATCCCGACTTCCAGATTGTTTTTCCTAGATATGTCAGCTTGCAAAAGACATCTCTCTTCTCTCAAGAACTTCTCCCCCCCACCAATGAAAAAAAATGTCCTTCCCCAGCAGCTCACCTGCGGCAAACCCGTTCTTAGTGGACTCTTTGATTGGCGCGTGCAGGACGGACAGCTTTTATTCCAGCAGCAACATGTACATGCCGTCAGGATCAGAAATGGGGACCTACGGAACCTGTGGACTCCTGTCGTCTTTCGGCAAAACGAGAGGGGAGGTCAGCCACCAAAACCCGGGCGTGAACGTCCACCCGTACATACCTCAGCTGGAGAACTGGTCCGATCCGGGTCGAGCCTGCAGGACAGAGAGTCAGATGTCAAACTGTACATTTTCACAGAGCATAAAGGAGGAGAGCAACTGCTGCATGTACTCGGAGAAGAGACTCCAAAAGGTCAGCTCGCCCGAGGTCCCAGCGTACCCCATCGCTGAGCCCTGCGTGGATGGCCCCGAGATCCCAGTTCCGGGCTACTTCAGACTGAGCCAAACCTACGCGACCGGGAAGCACGCGGAAAGCTACAGCCACGACGAGCCACCGAGTCCGAACCCGACGCTCCTGCAGCTCAGCCTGGTCAAACCTCCTCCTCCTCCGCCGCCGCCGCCCCCTCCTCCTCCCCCTCCTCCAAGTTTTACAGCAGAGCCGGAGGAGAGCATCCAGGAGCCCGAACCCGCGCGCACTCCGAGCCCGGATCAGACGCTCCAAAGCTCGGAGGAGAAGAGGAAGAGGAGCTGTCCGGTGGACGCGCGCGCGTCCAGCCCGGAGCTGCTGCTGCAGAAGGAAGGGAAAGGTGGGCTGGCTGCAGTCAGGAGCTTTTATCTCAACAACAAGGGTTCCGGCATCATAAAAGCAAGAATAAAACACAAACAACCCTAAAGTCGTAATGTTTAATGAGAGTCTTTCTCAGGTTGCAGTAATGACCAAGTGAATGGCTTCACCTTGCAGCATGAAGCCCACATCCCCACAATTTATTACATATTTGACTTTATTATACTGATGCATTTTGGAGTCATTAAATATAACCAGAATGGAAGTTGCTTCGTTTTGTTATTTTGCATTTACCTTTTATTTAAATTCAATCTCATTAATACTTTTTAAACAGTTAAATACTTTGTGTCATTTTTTTATGTCCATTATTATTTTGGTTTATTTATATCATGCCTGTCATTTATCGCCTTTATCTGCATTATGTTTATTGAGGGTAAGCTTGTGCATTGGGTTTAATTTCCCGGAGGTGAAATTTCAAACGCAGCAACCCACTAATATAAATCTTTTATTTATTTTTTTGTCTCAGACTGTAAGGGTGACGCTTTACCAAACAACTGGCTGACAGCGAAGAGCGGCCGGAAGAAGCGGTGCCCTTACACCAAGCACCAGACCTTGGAGTTGGAGAAGGAGTTCCTCTTCAACATGTACCTGACCCGGGAGCGCCGCCTAGAGATCAGCAGGAGCGTCAACCTGACCGACAGGCAGGTCAAAATCTGGTTCCAGAACCGCAGGATGAAACTCAAAAAACTGAACAGAGAAAACCGCATCCGAGAACTCACCTCAAACCTCACCTTTTCGTGAGCTCACGTGGTTTCCTGCCTCCTGTTATTCTTGATTTTGAAGCTTTCGTGGCGTCGGACTTGCGTCTTAATGTTCCAAAAGAAGTGACTTTACTTTTTCATGTCGTGTGGCGTCGTGTGTTTGTTGAATATTGTCACAGGGTTTTGAGTTGGTCTTAAAACATTTTGTCCTCTCTGACAGAAATAATATTTTTTTGTGTGGAAACAGGGGAGAAATGTGCATATGTTCTTGTGCTGCGGTCATGAGAGCGGAATTATCGTGTTTGGTGCAACATTTGTTTTGCATTTCGTGCAAGAAATTCTCCTGGACGGTTTCTGTGGGCCTCTGGAAAAAATGTTAAGCTGTGGATTTATTGCATGTTTGCTGCATGTATACATTGCAATAAATATACTGACAAAGAATTGAGTTTCAGGCAGCTCAAATATTTGTGTAACTTCACAAAAGTAAAAAGTTGCACTGATGCGTTGTTATTGATTTTATTTTACATCTTTAATAATTAAAATTTGGCCTATAAAGTTTGAATCATTCTTTAAAAAATAAGTTCATATAATTCGAATTTTTTTGTGTGTGTATTGGCAAAAAGAAAATTAATTTCCCAAATATTGTAGTAATTTGTTGTCTTATTTGTCTTGTTTAATTTGCAAGGTTAGAACTTCAAAATAAAATAAGCATTTTGTTTGTTAGCAAGAAAAAATTCCCAGTATTTTTAGGTAAAATATTCCAACAATTAGATGATTTTAGAAACAAAAAGCTGAAAACTGACCATTGACATCTGTTTCCCTATCTGACCAGTCTGTGCGTGCTGCTTGATAAAATGCAACATTTATGGCACAGAAATGCTTTATCATATATCGATTTGACCTGCGAACACAAAGAAACAGCATTTAATGATATTTAATCATCAGACTGTGTTTCCTCTGCTACCATAAAGGGAGACAAATACATCAAGATATTTTCTTTTAGCTTAAAATATTATTTATTCAAAAGAACAAAATTAGTCAAAATGAAACGAAGCAAAATATATTTACAGTCAACATCGGTCAAGGGAAAAACAAAAGCGAGAATTGCTATAGCTGATCATTTTGTGTCACTGAAAACGACTTTGAAAGAAAAAAATAAATAAATGTTGCCTATAAGTTAGAGATCTGCGTGAAATGACGCCATTTAAAAGATAAGAAAAACCTCCTCTCGTCTAATGGTCTCCTTCTGCGGGGGTGGGGGGGAGTGTTAATCGGTTAAAAATAGCTCACATTTGATGCTTCAAGCTGTTTAAAACGTAACATACGTTCTGTAAAGGCTGTGTTCAAAAACATTATTCAGAAAGAAACGATTTGTTTGAAACAGTTTGCAAATTTGATGAAGACCCTGTAAAACTTTCATTTTTTTACACCCTGCTTCGTTTGAACGGTGAACGGTGCAAATTAAACTTTTGTTAAACAAATAAATCCTTATTTTTTTAAATGACACCCGTTACACACTAAAACGCCGATCTGAAATCTTTTTATTGACACGTAGAATCACGGGCACCTCATAAAACATTTATTGATACATTATTGGTCTCCTTTGAATGGATGCAATCATTTTCGACACCCCTAACTTGGAGAATTAAACTGAGCCTGAAATACATAGAAATATATGCGCCTCCATGCCAAATATTAACAATGTATCCACCTCATTGTGTGCGGAAACGACGTCTGCTACTTTACAGCGTGTTATTACATCTCTTTTACGAGGACTTTGTAAGTCTATAAAGCATTTTACAGGCAGTGAGGACATCACGACGTTTATTATTAGACTTTTCTGCAAGCCATTAAGATACACAAAGTCCGCGAGTGGATGTTGAAGAGGAATATTTCTTGTTTTCCCATGAATTATGTTCATGTTTTCACTCCAAATAAGAGGAAACAAACACGGATTCCTGTCTGAGGAATGGCTCCATGTTTGCAGTCAGGCGCGACTCTTTATCATTTCTAAAATGAAAAGCTAAATTAGAGCTGATGAAAAAGGGAGAGCCCGAGCAGGATTGATTCACGAGCTGTATTGGTAAATATGATCACGTGACCCGTGTAAACCAATCCCTGCAGATGCAGGCCAGCTAAAAAAAAAAAAAGAAGAAAAAAAAATACTATGATTGTTCATAGAGGGGAAGCTTCTCGTAACAGTGCAACCCGTTTTATAGGAAGAGATGAAAAAATGTCTTCCACTGGTGCTCTGAGAAACTGCTATGTGGACTCCGTAATGGGTCAGGACCCGGAGGACGTGTTCGGAGCTCGGTTCATTCAGGCTCCACATTCCATGGTGCCTCGGCCGCCCGGTGCCGTGGACGGCGCAGAGTTCTCCTCGTGCAATTTCGCTCCAAAGTCCTTCTCATCGTCCTGGTCCGCGGTTCATCCTCAGGGGCTTTACCATCCGTACGTCCACCATCACCACCAATCCCATCTGCCCGCCTCGGATGGCAGATATGTCGGCGTGCGCTCCTGGATAGACCCGATCTCGAACCACGTCCCGTTCGCCGGTTTCCACCCCGCCACCAACAGCAGCAGCACCACCCGGCCGTACGGCACCAAGCCGGAGGTCCTGGCTGATGTCAAAGCCGCAGAGTGCGACCCGCTAGAGGCCGAGGCTCCGCCGCTGTCCGCGGACTGCGGAGGCTCGGAGTGCGCAGAGAAGGCGAGCAGCAAAGCGCACGGTGGTGGAAGTGAGCTTTCGAGTCAGTCCAAAGACGAAAAACAACAACAACAACTTGACCCAAGTAAGTTAAAGAAATAGCCGGGCCTTGATTTACAACCCTGAGAACTGTATGAGCTGGGTGTGTAAAACCGAAGCTTTTACTAACCTATAAAAGTGTCTGGAACTATACAGAGGCTGCGGAAGGGTGAAAACCCGCCCTGCAAAGGTTGCTGCATATATCTGCTGCTTTTTAAGCCACATCGAAATGTTGCAACAAGAATCTACAACCACAAAAAAAGATTGTGTAGATTAATCAGATTTATTACACTGTTAGACATTTAATGAAAACATAGTATTTTTGCACATTATTTGTTATCCATAGTCACTTAATATTACAATAAATAATTAATTAAAATGTCATCCTTTCATGTTCTTTTCATGTGTTTTTCAGACAATCCAGCGGCAAACTGGATCCACGCGCGCTCCACGAGAAAGAAGCGCTGCCCTTACACTAAATATCAGACTTTAGAGCTGGAGAAGGAGTTCCTCTATAACATGTATCTGACCAGAGACCGGCGCTACGAGGTCGCCCGCATCCTCAGTCTAACGGAGAGACAAGTCAAGATCTGGTTCCAGAACAGGAGGATGAAGATGAAGAAGATGAACAGAGAGAGGAGCAGCAATGAGCAGCTTTAAAGTTGACTGCTGGGAGCCACGCATTTTTTTTTAGCATTATTTTATTTTTCTATGTTTGTATGAAGGATCTGAACATTTATTTTTATTTTTATTTTTGCTGGAACCTTCGTAGTTTCTTTTTTTAACTTTACGCATGAGAGTCGCGATCCGTGGCCACATGTGTACCACATATGAGGAATTTGTCTTAGTGAGATCCAGACAGTATCTGTCCAAAAAAAAACAAAAAACAAAAAACATTAAACTGTGTAAATAACTACTTTTATGTTGTTTTAAAATATCGAATAACTGGGACTTTTGCGCACAACTTATAAAAGTGCTTTTACAGTCTTAAAAAAATTGGAGTAAAACATTTTCACAATTTTGGCTGCTGTTTATGTCGGGAAATGTTCGACCACTGGGTGTGTGACTGAAGCGTGTATTCCCTATTTTTACACACAGGAAAACTGAGAGCTATAGGCAGAAAAATTATTTCCTTTGATTCGCATGAACATTTTTATGCGAATATTTTTTCCCACCAAAACATTCCCCTGAGGCAATGTTTTCTAGTTTGTCCACAAAAACTGTTTAACAATTTGATGATAAAGTAGGCCTATAGGTTTTATTTTTTAATTCAGCGAATTTAAATTTGAGGCAATAAAGTGTTTATGATTGGAAGACGTCTTCCAATTTATTATCTGACTTGTAGCAACAATTACTTTAAAGCAGGAAGAAACTTGGTCCAATAAAGCTATAGAAATGACCAGACGTCTGGCTTAAATTAGTTTATGGACCTGGCCAGTCATTACACCCCCATCTCACCCTCCTCTTCTTGTGGCGTTTGTGTCTGTTGCTGACAAACAGAAAGTATAGACACTTTTTTTCCACAGGGGTGTCTGGTCGATGAATTGTTTTAGAGGAAATCACCCCTCAGCTTAATGGTCAGGTTTATTCATCAGCTGGACTTCCGACCGATGAGGGGGAAAGACTTCACTTTGACTGATAATATAGTGTAACTTTGCATCGTGTGTTGAACACATTGTTTTTTTTCCTATCAAAGTTGCTGAAGTGTCTTGCAACACAACAACTAACACTGGGAGAAATGCATTAAAAACCTCATTACATTTTGTTCTTTCCATACAACATTTGGAGATCTGTGAGCGCTAGGGGGCGATGTTGCTCCTCAATTGCCAGTTGCATCAACTGAACCAAAGCTAAGACAACGAGACAAAAACATGAAACCTTTTCCATTCTTAATGTTTCCAGTGATTTAAATGCCAAACGTGTCCTTTACAAGCTGGTTTTAAACGAGTTTATTTTTTTAACTGCAACAGAGCTCTAGATTTGCTTTAGATGTTTCAATAGTGTGACGCACATTTTGCACAAAGAGGAATCCGATTTGAGTGTTTAGGAAGGAAGACAACAACGGTTTCTGGTCAACTTACATTTTCTTTAAAATACCAATATAATCTCCTAAACTTCGTGCAGTTCATTTGGCACCTTTTATTTCTGTTACGCAAACAAGACATTGTTTCAGTGCTGTGGCATCATAAGAAGAAACAAAACTGATGGATTTGTTTTATTATATGACGGGTTTTTTGTAAACAAGTATTTTCCTCTAATCACGAAGCACATTAAACTCCATTAAAAAACAGCAAAGCAAAACTAAAAACAACACCAAATGAACAATTATAAAAAAATTCCAAATGTGCTAGTCTTTTTACTTGTTTGACATCATAATTATTATTTTTTTTGCTTTTAAAACTACGCAGAACTGGAAAGGCTACAGCAGTTTGATGCATCGGCCTGCTGTGCGCAGAGTGTGAAGAACAGGCGGCAGCTTTGTTTCTGGGGTGACACAAAACCGTTCAAGGTCCTGAAAGTCATGAGGGCTTCAGTTCAGATGGAACACTGGCAGCCCACGGCACAGTTTAAAGAGGCTCTTCATCAAAAAATATATTAGAAGTCATGTAAAATTGATTATTTGGTCCGTTTTTGGTGCGTCGGAGAGCATTGGTGAAAAGTTGACAGTCTTTGATGACGATTTTGATGATGCTGTTTGGATTATCTTTTTAAATTCTGACCGCATGATTAACCTATAAGCTCATGATATGATGAATGCAGTGTCTTTTTTTTCTTTAACTGGTTGAACCTGGAGCACAAAGTGAGCAGATCTGTTCTGAGACCTTTAATTAGAACAGCATACGCCAACCCTGTATTTTAAAAGGACTTTCATTTTAGGTCCCAACTTCTCAGCTCGATGAGGGGAACTTGGTGTCATCACGTGCCTTTTTACTCACCTTTGGGGGTCAGTGTAGGCAAAGATCCTGGTCAATACTTCAATTTAAAATAAGGTTTAGTCTGACACTCGGTTAAACGATTTGAGGTTTCAGCGCTAAGTTTAATGAAGACAGAACGAAAAAAAGGAAGCCAATACAATTGTTATAAACCTAACATTCTAACCCAGCGTGTTATTCTGTTTTCATAATTGAAAAAATATATATTTTTTGGAAAATCGCCCTAAGTAACAACATTGTTTGACATTCAGAATTTCCCTTAGAATGTAATCATTATAACCTACAAAACAAAAAGAAAAGCACTTTACGCGCTAATAACCTATTTTAACCAACTGGTGTGTGTGTGTGTGTGTGTGTGTGTGTGTGTGTGTGTGTGTGTGTGTGTGTGTGTGTGTGTGTGTGTGTG
>JAVKLF010000132.1:9404856-9422636 GCA_034783495.1 Millerichthys robustus
TGTGTGTGTGTGTGTGTGTGTGTGTGTGTGTGTGTGTGTGTGTGTGTGTGTGTGTGTGTGTGTGTGTGTGTGCGCAACAAAAGTCCAAATGGTCAAAGAGCGCGCGCTCTGAGAGGAAATGTGCCACTTTGGCCTATAGGGATCTGCACAAAAAGATAACTGCGGATGAACATAGAGGAAAAACTGCGGAGGGATACGTCATATTACTGAATGAAGCATCGAAGCGTTGATGCTCCGGAGGGTCAGATTCTGTCCCTAAAACTGATAAAACTTGATGAAGTAATGGATTGAAGTGAATAGTTTTGCTGTAAAACAATAAAATCAACTAATTACAGAAATTTGTAAATTTGCCTAGAATTTTTTTGTTCATTCTTTTGTTTTTATTTTCCACAAAGACTTTTTTTCCTCTTGTCCTCTTGTTTTTTTTCATCGTGTATTTATTATTGTCTATAAATATTTATGGGATCTCTGTTTTTTGAGTTTTTAGTCCTTTAGTGCTTGTTGTAAGGTGAAGCTTTAAAACAGAAACATGTTTTCCATGTGATGTTAAAACCCGTTAAATGTGTAAAGGCACGTGCCACGACTTGCCATGCTGACAACACGAGTCTTATTAACACAGGTTGAATTTTTACACACTCAGCCTCTTAATACGTGTTTGCTATAAACACACCGGCGTGTAAACGTTCACTGAACACCCAAACTGTGATGGAGGTGACAAATGATGGAGAGACAAAAAATAATCCTCCTGATTTTTTATTGTTTGGATGAGAAGTTTATTCAAACGAAACAAAGGCCTCTGCAGAGGATCTCTTCATCATCTCTGGTGCAGATAAACCACAGCTGCCTAAATTCGTGATGTCACGTGACCATAACTGCTTTTTTGATTGGGCGACTATTGTTATAGGCACGAATAAGATTTCCTTTACTAAACAATGACAGTGAAGGAAAATCCAGTTTTATCAGCATTTAATTAGACACATAAAAGCCCATTTGTTAAACTTTTTTTTCCTTTCCATATGCTTAAAATATCTGTTCTTGTGTTTTCAAACTGATTCGGTTGTGTTGGAGAAAAATATATATACATTTTAAAAAGCGTTCTGAGTCAGGAATCATTAAATTCCCTAGGCCCTAAAGTGATCACCACATTTTTATTAGCCTTCTGTGGGTTCAGTGGTCTTGGAACTGTTTCACCAAACAACCCCTAAACCCGGAAACACACCAAACTTTAAAACTGAAGGCGAGCAGCACCGTTTCTTCTTCAACATTTTCTTTATATTAGTTTTCATGAAAACTATTAAGGTTCATACATTAAAGCTTTATAGAAAAATAGTAAGGAAGTTTGAAAATACTTTAAATACAAGAGCAAAGATAAATTGGAGGATTTCTGATATTTGTACTGATTAAAACGCAAATGTTTACCGATGCTGTTGAATTTGCTCCGAAAAAGTGTTGTTTATAAAGATCTGAAGCATAAACTGTTTTATTTTGCATTTACTGACTAACCTCATGTTTATACATTAATCTACTACAGTGGTTACCAAAGTTGCGTCTGTTGGGTCCTAAAATGCATCATTAAACATTAAATCCGGGTCCTTCCAGGATCTCCGGATATTTACTTATTTTCAGAAAACAAATAAAGAAAATAAAGGCCAAAGCGTTTCCCGCAATAATACTTTTGGATTCTGTCGTATAACAGTTTCGGAATTAGCTCCTGGATCAATCAGTTCTCTCACCAGTTATCTAAAAAAAAGATAAACGTTTGGTGTACAAATTGCGCAAAGACCAAATCGAAGACAATCTGTTTTCTTCATCTGTTGAAATACCAGCTAATATCTTGGTTTTTCAAAGCATCAAATCCAACACAGACATGTGAAAACCCCGTGCAGCACACAGGAAACCCTGAGCCCTGGCCTGACAATAAATCGCGCGGTTCTGACTCCGGCTGCCACCAGATTGACGAGAATGACATGAAGGAAATTCTTTTCTGCTGCTGACACAAACACTCATGTGGAGAGCTGCGGCTGCATTTTTTTTAGCCTTCAACTGCTGAAAGTGTCAGAACGCATCACACTGTAATTTCATTCTCCACAATTTAGCCGTTTATTTTTTAAATGAAAAACAGCTGGACAGAAAGAGCGCGCAGAAAGGAGAAATGTGATGCGCAAATTACGCACAAACAGGCCGACATCATATTCTTTCTTTTACATTAATGTGCTTCAGAATGAGTTTTGGTAAAGAAAAAAACCAAAATGCTGAAACACTCTTCACAGAAAACATAATTGCTTTTCTTTTTTTACTGCATTACGAAGCTTTTGACATCTAGATTTTATTTTAGTCATAAACACGTTTTTGGGGCGTAAAGCTAAATTAAAACCTCTGAATTCTGAACAAATTCTCTTTTCCACGGATAAAACAACAACAACAACATTTACTGCATTGTTTGAATATTTGTTTTATTCTCTGAGAACAGCAACATTACGTCAGGAGACATTTTGAATTTATTAACTTTTGGAGATGTTTTTGGTTTAGTTTAAAGAAAGTATAATTTATTTGTTAGCCCCTGCAGACAATCACATTTGATAATTCAGGATGAGAAGGTAAACCATTCTGGGAAGCTCTTGTCTGGAGGACATAAAAGAGGGAGGGGGGGTTTTCCTATTATGCGCAGAGTTGGGGAGAATTGCTGCAGTCCAAATTCCTTTTTGTGAAAGGGACAATTTACAGCTCGGCAATAGAAGCTTTTATGTGCCTCCATCGCCTGTCATTGGATGCCACTGGTCATGTGTGAGAGGCAAACGTCTTCATGGCCCCTTTTCCTGATTTCCCAGGCGATTCTTTTATGCGTTCCCCACTTGCATTCTGCTTTTATATGATGTTAAAGCAATTCGGCTCTGGTCGGCATTCCGAGAAAAGCGTCAGTCATTCGTTTTAGAAACATCCGACTAGTGCGCATTTCTGTCTTTATTTTATTTCGTATCTGCACTCTTCGAGGTTCTTCAATTAGTGACAGGAGAAGCGTTTCAGTTTCAGCTCTGCGCACCCAGCAGCTCCGGCCCGACGCAGCTTCTATCAGAAAGGACCGCAGAAGCAAAGATCAAAGTGTGAACATGGATTATCGCCAGGATATAGGTAAGATGTGCCTCTTTGCGTGTATGTGTGAGCGAGCGTGTGCTCGTGTGCGTGCGTGAGTGTTGCCTGACAGCTTCCTGTTTCATTAGTCATGTAAATTAGCAGCGAGGTAGTAATTAGGTGGTTTCACGTGTTGCAAGGTGTGTTGAAATAAAGAGGTTTTACATCGATGGGGATCGTTTGAAATAATTTGTTAATCATGAATGAAATTAAACTTATATAAACTGGTTAATTGTCTTTTTAGGCAGCTTCTGTATTTACGAGGCAGCCATATATGTTGTTAAAGTAGTTTTTTATTATTGTAGATCAATAAAATGCTCTGAAAAATATGTTTTAAAGCTGACAACATGCATAAAATCTAAAAAGTGTTTGTATGTGAAGCAATGTTTCTTTTATGCAAGTCTTTCCCCGTGAATCTTGGCTTTGTTGAAGCTTAAATCTTCTGCCAATTCCTAAAGGAAAATCTGAATAATCTCCTTAAGTAACGAAATATGATCAAAGTTATTTTGTTTATTCTACATATGCAGAGTCTAGCATGAGGAGTTCAGTTCTCAGAGCTGTTTTCAGCTGCTTGGAGATGAGGCCAAACCGAACAAAGACAGTATTTCACTGCAGCCTGACAGGCAGCTGCGAAAGTATTTACAGCCTTACTGCAATGCGGCAAAATGGAGCCTGCGACGCAGGAGAGCGCGCAGCGTTCACTCTGTTCTTCACTTTGATTATTCACACTGTGAAATAGATGTAATTATGGAGAGAAAACATTTAAAAGGTGACCCTACACATGTTTTAACTGATGCTTTCCATGAATGGTTAGTGGATGCGTTTTGTTTTTTTCTCTTTAGAATCAACCATTTGTTTGAATCATTAAGGGTTTTTTGCTGGATGAGCAAAATATTTCTTGAAGGAAACGTGTTTTTCACAATATCTGCTTTTTTCTACGCATCTGCTTGGAAATTGGGTCCATTCATTTCAAACTTGGCACTTTTTAAAAGGAAAATTTACTGGTAAACATAGTTCCTGCAAATTTTAGTAACATTTATATAAATGCATCATAAAATAAAGCACTTACAGTTTTCATTTTGCAGCATAGATAGTAGTTTTTACATGAATTAAAGTTTTTAATGTATCTAAGAATGCAGATAAGCTCCGCATCCTTTGATTGTTTTGAGATCTTATTTAAAAAGAAAATACTGGAAAACTTGGTTTGAGTTGTCAGAAATGCACTTTTTTATTATGTCTTACCAATTCCAGTTATAAAATATCAAAATAAATTATTTCAGCTGGTTGAGCAAAACCAGAAAGCCCGTAAATAGCCAGCAGGAGGCGCTGTTGTCCAACAGTCCGTCTCTTTTAAGCCTGGCAGTTCTTTCTAAGCTTTGTTTCTGTGAACGGTGATTGGCTGAGACAGGGGTCACGTGATCAGGTTTATCTCTTAGTGTTGCTTTTCATTTTTTAATTTATTTCATTCATAGAGAACATCGGTCAGCATAAATCAGTCCAGAATCAAATCAAATTGAAACCTTCTCTGTACCGGATAAAGTCTGGGATGTTTATGCAACTGATCTGAATGTATAAAATGTGGATCTATTTAGACTTATCATTCACAAAAAAATTGTGGAGTGTAGTGTTTTAGGCAAATAAAGTGGGTGAGTTTTGTTCGCAAAATGAAGAAAAGAACAGGTTCTCTGATGTTTATGTGATGGTTCTGATTGATGAAGCTGCATGAAAAGATGCAGGTAAGTCAAAAAATCTAAAGCTAACAAGCATACAGCAAATAAAGTTCTTAACTTCTAAGTACATATGGGGAAACAATTTTATGTCGTAAAAAAGTGACTTCTCTCTGATTCATTCAAGATCAACAGAGTTATTGGCCCGCAGTTTGTCGAGAAGGGAAGAGGAGGGGGCAAACATGCGTTGCACTCGGTGATTGGTCCGGAGTGGCATCAGTCTGTTCTGTGGCAGGTTCACTCAGGAGACAAATGGACTTGAGCTCAAATCAGCACTGCCTGTTCTCTGTTCAGAGGCATTTAAGCTTTTATTAAAACTCACACAACCAAAGAAGCTCACGTGATTTAATTGAATAAATTCAGATCATGCGGTTTAGATTAGAATTAATGATCAAATTAACTTCCATGCCTGCACATTTAACAAACCTAACTTATATCAAACTTATTATCATTCAGATGTTGTTTTGGGTACTGTATGTCACATTTCCCAGCAGTGGCCTCATTTTCCGACTTTTCTCGGCGCGCATTAATGCAATCTGCATTATTGAGTAAGTGCAACTTTGAAGGTTATTTATGGGCCTGCGCGCTGTTGTGAATGGCTGCGAGGAAACACGTGACGCCATTAAAGTTTGCTTTATGGCCTGGGACTTGACAAGCCAAAATATAATTCTCATTGTGTATTAGTGAGCGCGTCCAGATGGGCTGGAATAGCTGTTTCCTCTACCAGGGAGCTGCTTTTCTCTCCTTCAGCATGGAGGCGTCGAGTGTGCACTGCTCCCTGCGTCTCCGCGGTAAGCTGCCTTTTATCCTCATCATTGTGCTCGCGCTATAGGGGCGTGTGTGATGTCACATGCGTAATGCTCACAGGCTAAAACTATTTCCTGCCTGTACAACGCAGGCAATGGCGCAGCGTTAGAGGCAAAACGCTGGTTGTTGTGAGATTAATCCTGTTGCTGTGCGTCACGGAGGCGGTCAGTTCAACCTGTTGATATTTGTTTTGGAAGCAGTTTGAAGAATTTGATCACAGGGCCGAAACTGGATCTTTAAAACGATCCGTTTTTATTCTGCTGTGGTAATCAGTCACTTTCATGTCTAGAAATTTTCTTTTATTCAGTATTAACTTGAATACAGAAAGTAGGCTATTGTTAAAAGACGGGTTACAAAATTATTTTTTCCCTTTATTCCCTGAAGGCCTGACTCGTTTTTATTTATTTATTCCTATTTTTAAACTCTGAAAAAAAAAAACCTAATTTTATTTTGAAGTAAATGTGTGACAACAAAAGTGCTTTTTTATTTTTACAAATAAGTATTTCCTTACATTAACTTAGATTTTAGAATTTAGATTAAAATATTGTTTTTTGCCATCAAATACTAGTTTGTCACTTTGTGCATTTTTTTTAAAGCTTTTAAATTCACTAAAACCAGATTGAATCTCTATAGTGGGTCTTTGGTTTCTAACAATCTGCCAAGAAACGCTGACTTTATCTTTCTTTTGTTGGGATTCCCTCGGCTTTGACCCGTCTGAAGGACGAGCAGGAGGAGGTGAACGGCAGGTCAGGCCGTCTAAGAAATATTGAAATGTGAAGTGCAAGAACGAATGCGTTTTCTTTTACTAAAATCTATGGATAAAAAACGCCATAAAATTACTAAAAAAAAAACCAAACCCAACATACCATTAGTTTTTTTTTGTTGTTGTAATTTTATGGAATTTTTTTTTTTTTTTTGAAAATGCGTGAAAACCGTCTTTTTTTTCTTCTTCTTGATGAACATTTTATGGATTTTAGCATCATAACCTACTGTTGGTGAAAAAAGTAATTAGTATGACAGGATTTTTCAACCAAGCAGTTCTAAAAGTTCGCAAATTATTCGTTTAATTTGGATGTTTAATTTATTTTTTATTTAAAAAAAAAGAAAAAAAACGACTTTTTCGCCTGGTTCTTTGTTAAAACACATCAAATCAAATCTTAAGAATAAAATGAATTTATTTTACACAAACCCAAAAGAATAGAATTTGTTAGCCAAGTGTGTTTTGTTTTGTTGAAAGGATGAATCTTTTGCGACCACGTGAGGTTTGCCTCTGTTCAGAGAATTTCTAATAGAATCTGGTGATTTATTCTAACAGAAAGCCTGAGCTGGAATTTGTAAATTTGGATAAAGTGAAGTTTGGACGCAGGCCTCACCAGAGACCACATCACAAAGAAAAAAAGCTTGACAAGGATTTGGTCAACTTTTGCACCCTTTGAGCTGTCTGCAGCGGCCAAAATAATGAAACTTTTTGATAGTTTTGTAAATGATTCGCTTTGACCTCGGTGGCCTTTAGCCTCATCTTTCGGTGAGCGCAGATAAGCCCCTCAGAATGATCCGAGCAGCTTATCTGTTCAGGAGCTTCAAGCTGTCTCACAGACTCTGCATAAATCTCAGCTTAACTGAATCTCTTTATGGAGTTTAAAAAATGTGTTTGTTTTTCTGGCTGTGAACTTGGGTTGAAGTACTGCACAAAAAAAGAATCCATCAAACATCACAGTTTTTATTTTTTGACAACTGACAAAAAGGAGCCCAAGGCAGATGTGCTCACAAGATTCAGCAGCTTAAATCCAAAAAAACTCCACTTTGGGAGGGTAAAAAATTAGATTAAACCATTGAACTCATTTAAAGTCGTTTAGTTTGTGTACTTCAACATGCCTCTAATTCCCTGGGGTTTCTTTGATGTTTCTGTGAGTCACTTGTGTTTGCTGCATGCAGAAAAGTTAAGTGGGCAGCTTCCCGTCGTCTATATATACCCTGTAGAACCGAATTTGTGTGAAGGAACCAAAGTCACAGATTCGTTTCTAGGGGAATATATGGTCGATGAAAAGACGTCGATCCGTGTATTGATTGGTGTTTTGAGGCCTGCTTGTTCCGGTGACGGTGCTGCTGATTCTGACAGCAGAACAGGATGGAAATTGTTGCCTCGTGCTGCAAAGAGGGTTAGGGTTAGAAAAGGGTTGTTTTATGTGCAATAATATGGAATGATACTCCAAAAATGGATTTAGGTTTTTATTTATTTTTCTCCTAAAACAGAACCTTCAGCTCAAAGCAGCTGGGTTTTTTTTCTGCTTCTGTGTCCATACATTATTGATTTCCAGAGGCTGTTGCTGTTGTCCAATAAGCTCCTGATCCTGAGACTGTTTTCTTCCACTTTTTTTTCTCCTCTAAAGGAGGGCAGCAGATGAAGGGATGAGATTCGTGTAACTTTTGGATGACCCCTTCTTGACAAAGACAGTGTTCATCAATTGTCCTCAGTCATTATTCGCTGCTTTTATGCCAAAGGGCTTTTTGTAGCTTTTGTTGGTTTCTCTGTTGAACACTATGCCTTAAGACACAGCACTGAAACTCATAAATCTTTGAAAAAGTTGGTGAAAAACACAAACATACACAAATATTTCTTTTTATAAATATATGTTTCGGTTTAAGTAGATCTAAGTCAATATTAAACTAAGAAAATGTGTTTTAAAAACATTTTACTTTTACTTTTCATTTCCACGAGCTCGGTGTTTGCTTTGTCCACAGTGGTTTGGTTATGGTGCGTTTTAATTTGGGTAAAATACATTTAGTTGTGTGTTTACTCGTGTTTGGACCAGCATCACCTTCATTGGCCGATCTGGTCACATGGTTCGCTAACTTTATTCAGTTGACACCAAGTAGGAGGGCTCTATGGAGGGAGGAAAAAAGACAACTCGGGAAAAATTAGTATTTTTCTACCTTCAGAAATTAATGGCCATGAGTTCGTATATGGTGAACTCTAAGTATGTGGATCCCAAATTTCCTCCCTGCGAGGAATATTCGCAAAACAGCTACATCCCCGACCAGGGCTCGGACTACTACAGTCCGGCGCAGGACACCACAGACTTTCAGCACCCAGGGATCTACCCACGGTCAAACTACACGGAGCAGGCGTTCAGCTGCACCACGGTGCCGGACTCCACGGTGCAGCCACGGGGTCACAACGTGCACGACAGAAGTAACCACCACGCGGGTCACTTTGGCGCACAACAGACTGAGCAGCAGGGCCCCCCGGTCCAAGTGGCCGGACCTCGGACTTGTGGGCAGCAGCAAAGCACAAAGAGCCAAAATGGGATCCAAAGCAATAAGCAGTCTACAGTTATTTATCCCTGGATGAAGAAAGTTCATGTAACTACAGGTAAGATTTCCTCATTTTTTTCCTGCCTTGTCTTTATGGATCATCTGAGCCTTGTAGTTAAGAAGTCACTCAGTGGAATATTTATAGGAGTCTTTGAGAGGCCTCGACAATTACACAAGTCATAAATTTTTATAGCTCAGGAAATAGGCCGCTAGGTAAAAGCCTGGAAGCGCAGATTGACCGCTAATGTTCGAAAATCTGCAGCAGATCTGCTTAAATCCAGATTAGAAAAAGATAAAACATATCTTTGCGTCACTTCTTGGAAGTTTTTGCGCACCGGCTGCAAACAGACAACTTCTATTGTTTCTCTGCTGCGTTTGGCAACATTTGCTCAGTTTTTTTTTTCATTATTTTATTTATTTATTTATTATTTTTTGTTATTCCCTGGCAGTGAATCCGGACTACACAGGATCAGAACCCAAACGGTCCAGAACAGCGTACACCCGGCAGCAGGTCTTGGAGCTGGAGAAGGAGTTCCACTTTAACAGATACCTGACCCGGCGGCGGCGGATCGAGATCGCGCACACGCTTTGTCTGTCCGAGAGGCAGATCAAAATCTGGTTTCAGAACAGAAGGATGAAATGGAAGAAGGATCACAAACTGCCCAACACGAAGGGCAGATCTGCGCCGGCCTCGGGCCATCTGCAGCACATGCAGAAAGACAACCAGACTGACATCACAGCGTTATAAAAGCAGCAGGAAAAGACATGAACATGTACATAAAACAAGTCTGCATTTGACTTTTAGCATGGACTCATGTTTGAAGTCGTTTTTTCTTCTTAATTTAACAAATATGAGCCCAGCAGTGACTCAAAACAGAGTAAAAAACATTATTTGCAACTGAGACGTTTAATTATACCAAAACGACAGAACAAAACAGATTTCTTTTTTCATTTTAACAGTATTCTTTCTATATTTGGTAATAATTCGGACATTTATTTTAAAGAACACATCGGACGTTTTTAGCGAAATTAAACAGTCTATTTTTAGATTTTCCCAACAAAGAGACCATTCAAATTTTACAAATATTCTCCTAAATTTTCTTCTATTAAACGCACAATAAAGGTACTTGAAGGACGCTTTTTTGCATCAACACTCCTCAACGTAGTTATTTTTTTGCGTGTTGCAAAAGTTTTAGCAACATATCTTTTGTTGTGTGTGATTTGTATATTTTAATTTATTTTGTACAAAAAGAAATAGCTTTAATTTTTTGTTCTTATAGCCTGAATATTATCTCCACAGACATTCCTGCGGGGCCCTTATAAATCTCCCCTCTTTGACACCTTTGTAAACACTTTCAGAGCTTCTCTCGTGCTATTTGAGACCCTCACATATTCCTCGCAGTTCCTGCATGGCACCAAATTGATGTCAAATATTTCTCCTCAGACACAAATCCTAAATATTTACGAATTTATTGTTTTTTTTTCATATTTATTTGTTCCAAAAACGTGTAAATTTTTGCGCACAGCACACATTTTTTATTAAAATACAGAAGTATTCGTTAAACTTTTTTTATTCCATATATATAAATATATGTTCAAACCGTTGTGCATTATCAGCATGGATTTCTACAAAGTTTTAGTTTAGTTTATCTGGAATTTCTTTTTGTGTGTGGTTTTTTTTGAGGGACTGGTTGGGGGGGTCCCTTTCAGTCCACGTTTCAAGACATATTTTTTTGTTTTATACCGTCATTGTCTTCGGACAAAAAAGAAAAAGAAAAAGAAAAAAAAAACGCCCAGAAGCTCTCCCAGTTTGA
Source organism: Millerichthys robustus (assembly GCA_034783495.1). Taxonomy (NCBI): domain Eukaryota; kingdom Metazoa; phylum Chordata; class Actinopteri; order Cyprinodontiformes; family Rivulidae; genus Millerichthys; species Millerichthys robustus. Next base: position 9,415,649 of record JAVKLF010000132.1, read on the forward strand.
GGAGCTCTCCTCTCTGAAGTCTTGAGACAGTTGAAAAGGTATTTCAACCGAAGGTCGACAAAAGCAGCAGAGGCAGGTTCATCCAGGGGACACATTTCAGCCGCAAGGACTGACCCCAGCACCCCCCCTGACCCGCCGGACAAGCAGCATTTTCTCTCCCAGGCGCTCCTCACTTTGCTTTTGACCAGAGAGAAAGAAAAAGCTGAAAAGTTAAAGCTCATTCACAGTAAGGGCCGGTGAATTCCACTGTTCTACATGTGTGTTTTTAGTATTTATGCTCTCCGAGAAAGTTCCAGCTGCATTTGTCTCCTCATGTCAACATGCAGTCGTTTTTGTTTGTCCTGTTCAAATTTTTGTACGTGCTTTTTAAATCTTGTACGAAGCATTGAAATGTGAGAAGTATATGGAACAAAAAATAATAAAATATTTCTACTGATTATGCTTTTTGAACATTTGCGTAAAGGCGTTTTCTCCTGAATGCAAATTTTCTTCACGGAAGAATTTCATTTTCACTTCCAAGCAGTCAGGTATGTATAATATCCTCATATTTTACTTGTTTATTATATAACGGATTTATTTATATGTCGTTGAATGATTTTGCCAAATTCTGCCCTTTGGTGGATAAAATTGCAAACACGCGGAGAAAATCCACAAATGGACCAAATGTGCACCGAACTAAAGCAAAACTGTCCTAAAATATACAAAAAAATAACCCTAACACCTACAGTAATTATAAAATTATATATGAGAAATATACATGTGAGGTATTTATTGTTTGGGGAAAATTTGAGAAAGAATCTTGAGCTTTAATTCCGTGTGAAAATAGTCACTCTTCAGCTGTTATAAATGGGAGCGCATGCCGTGCGTAAAACGTCTTTAGATATGTGGAAATATTATTTCCCAATATTAACCTACATTAACAAAAATAGTGGTTCCATGAGTTTTTACTGCAAAATTACCACCTACGTTTGATTTTAGTCTTTAAAAGACTAAAATAGATCTTAAATAAACTTTTTCGGAGAGTATGCCTCTCCAGCACTATATTAGGCTCGTGTGAGATGTTGAAACCCAACACAGTGATATAGAGCTTAATACCACATCAGGGTGTATAGAAAACTAAAGTTAATAGCAAATCCTTGCTCAAGCTGTGGCTTTTATTGAGGACGACTCTCTGCAACAGTGACCTCCGACCCTTCCACCTTACAGAACCAAGCCTGGTCCAAACAAAGAGGGGCAGAAAGGAACATGTGGAAAGACAGTCAGTCCGCAGACAGTCAGCCAGTCAGTTTTTATCCTTCAGGACGGCCGCCAGACTGTAACGTGCTCATGCATTTTTGAAGAGATGTGTGAAACATGAGCACGTGTCATATGGATTCAGACGGAAGCAGAAACAAAATGATGCTTCCAATCTACCATCCTGCCAAACATGATCTGCACAAAGATGCAACAAAACTAGCTCAGGAGGAGGAGGAGGTAGAGGAGAGGGCAACTGATATGCATTACTAGTCCTTTAAGTTAATAAAATGTTGCTTCTGTGAGAAACCTGCGTGTTTATGTGTTTCCTGTTTACAGTGGGATCAGCTCACATAAAGCTCTGGAATAAAAAAAACCCCACAAAATCAAAAAAACAAAAACAAACAAACAAATCGGAATTGAAATGAAGGCTGTATTCTCTGTTATCAGGTCAGAGCAGCTCCACAGCGCGCGCAGCCACACTGACCTACATGTCTGAGCAGCAATAAATGGGAGCCAAAGGCAGTGCCATTCTCAATGACACCGCACCCGGTGCAGGAATACAACGTTCGCTGCTCTCCATCCGGCCATATTTGATTTCCAGCTGTTTTCCAGCAGAAGCCTCTCTCCGAGCCAGACAACCAACCAACCAACCCCCCCTCCTTCTTATAAGACATATTAAAGTGCGCTGTCTGCATTCAGAGATATAATCCAGAGACTATACCACTCCGCTCTCCATTCCCGACCACGTGATTGTCTAAATAATTAATGCAGCACGTCCCCCTAGAAACACGGCGTCGTCATTAATCGCAAGGACTCTATCAGAGTTGAAAACTGAAGAGATCCCCCCCAAGAAAATAATATCCGATTTCTCGGCGCGACTGTAAAAAGCTGCACGTCTGAACCGATGGATGCTCGGGTAGGTAAATATTTCAGCATTTTTCACGTTGCCCGAGCTGGTGAATGACGATATCAAATGTCGTGATATTTGATGAATTGCTCCGTGTGATGTGTGCGCTCTGGGTAGGATTGTGCAAAGCTTGTGGCTTACACGCCGCAGTACGCCTGTCTTTTCCTTTTCCTCCCTATTTAAACAGAAGAAATATGCACTTTTTATGACTATGAAAGGATTGATAGGCGTAACATTATTGGCACAGATATGTATTTATGGATGCTCGCTGTGAAGAACCTCGCTTGGCCCTCCCAGTAGGTCAATTTAGACCCTTTTATTATTATTCTAATTTGGGGTTTTACTAATTGTGCAGAAAAAACAGCAAAAACAAAACAACTGTTATATTAAAAGCATATTTAAAAAAATGAAACATTTAGAATGAAAGTGAGCTTTGATCAAATTGCCCGCGTGTCTTTTCAATGGAGGCTTTTTTTATTTCTTAGCAAAAAAGAGAGAGGAGGGAGTTGATTTGATTTTGATTTCTTAGAAGTGGTGGAAGTTTGGGCAGCCCGACAGTACTGCCTCCTTGTAAATCACTCTCAGTAATTCCTTAAAGGGTGCGAGGCTGTTGGGGGGCCGGGCGAAAACTGTAAATCTTTCACTTTTATTACCCCTCTGAACATATGCTGCGACGCTACCAGTCCTGCATCCATTTTTTCCCCTTTTCTGGTTCAGCAAAGATAACCCCCCCAAGCACTGAAAAAGCCGACGATCTCTTCCTGCGGATTCATAAAAAAGAAATAATTTGTTTGCAAATGCAGCCTTGCACGCTCTTTCTTCCGGCATGTCTTTTATTTATTTATTTTTAGGATTCATTGCTTTTAAACATCGTCATTATTTGATGAAGTCTGTGATTGATGCAGAAAACAATAGCAGCCATGGCTCTGTGTCTCTTTGTGTTGTACAGCAGGGTGTGCAGGCAGACACAAAACAAACGCAGGATGATAATGTGCTTTATTTGAATACAATCCATGCCCAGCTGCAAGAAGAAAAAAAACACTCACACGTCATTTATTTCATAAATCATTTAAAAATGATATTCCACCTAGGAAATATTATTCAATATGCTAAAAAAAACTTGGATATATAATGCGTAAAAGGCTCAGTTTATGCGTTTTATTGTGGAAACTCCTGTTTGTTTTAGTTTTCCCATAAATCTCCAAATTTGATGAGGAGTTTAAGAGTTTTTTTTAGTACGAAAGCAGCATTTTATACACATGCATTGCATAAAGATGTTGCAATCACAGCGCAATGATGGAGGCTAAGCATGCCTAAATGGGCTTTATTAATATCCACCACCGCCCCATAAAGAAAAGCATGTGTGCTTAAATGCTGGAGAGGAGGTGAGTAGAAATCCCGAGGAAGGAAGCAGGCATGAGAAACATTTCCACAGTCACACAGAGCTCAGACGAGGACATAAACGCCACCCTTTATCAAAATGGACCGGTGAGGCTGAAGAGGAGAACCATCACGTGAACAAATATGCTTCTATCTAAAGGCAGTGCCTTGATTTGTCATCATAAAGCTTCCGAATCACCCACCCTAAAAAAAAGATCCAAATGCAATGGCTGCAAATCTACAGGCCTCTGTATTCCAGTGTTTGATTGATTGCCAGCGATTTTTTTTTCTTCCTTCTTCTTCTCTTCTGGAATAAGGATACCTTGTTCGCTTTTTATTGGTAGCTGTACGCGAGTCCTTCCATTCTTTCGGGAATTCTGTCTCCACTGGTGTATGGAAATGTCTGAAAAACAGCAAGATCAGGTTTAGGACAGCGGCTGTCTACAGACAAAGAAGGCGAAGGATTTATTCTCATATAGAGGCTGCGTGGAACGGAAGTGAGAGGAAAGAGCGCTTTATGATGAATTGATTCGCAGGTAAGCGAACTGCACGGCACAAAGCAACCTCTAACCACGGGTTAATACAATGCAAGGACATATATTAGGCTTCAGTCCCATCCGAGGAGGCGCCGCTCGCGAATGTGTTGGATATGGAGCTGCAGATTTACCCTTTTCCATTCAAATCTTATCGACACATTGAGCTTTTTCAGCGTTTTTCTCCTTTTTTTGAAAACCGGCTCAGAAGAGGAAGAAGGGGAGAAACTTTTCTTTTTCTTTTTTTGGACTCCTGGATCGTAAATCACATTAATTTGTTGTCTTATCGTCACACTGGCGTTTGCTGTGATTTATGTGGTTTCTACTATATGGCTTTGTTAACCCGCATATTATACACACATAAATTCATATTGAGTGTTTTAAGGGATTACTGGATTTCATAATGAGAAATATTAAAGGCAATAACTTCTATTTTTATTCAAATGTTTGAGTTATTAATATCTACTTAAGTTAAGATGTTTTTCTCTTTTAGATATCAGGTTTGAAAATCTTATATTTAAGCTGGTTGTTTCTAAACTTTTTGCTCGCTTTCAGTGAATTATTTTATATTGTGTAGGGTTTTTTATTCCTTCCTGAGTGTGTTTAGTCTTAAGGTTCAAAAATGAAACAACACATTTGAATTATAGCAATTGTGCTGCATAAATAAATTGAGCATTTTCTCTGTATTTCCCTCAGCAAACAGACACCACAAAAGCTAACAGTTTTGGGTGCTTTTTAAAAGATTCAACTGTGAAATATTTATGATTTCACCTCTAACACGACCTGTTTAATATGAAGAGTTTGAAGTCATGATGGAGGAACGACTCCGTGGGATAATAACACTCCACTTTAAGTCCCGAGCCTTTTGTGTGGACCAAACTTACCGTGACAGCGCGTAGGCGGAAAACACAGCCGTGTGAAAAGAGAAGCTTGTTTACGACCAGAATCTCAGTGTGTTCAACAGCAACATGGAGGCGCAGATTAGCTCCCAAATAATCCACACACTCAAAACAAGAAGCCTCATATTTTAAGACCAAGTATCCTCAAATACAGAGAGGCAATTTTACTCCAGGAGTTGGACAAAATAAGAAAAAAAATGCTAAGGTTTGATTTCTGTCGGTGGAGCATCTCCTCACATCTCTGCAGAGCTGAGAAACTGACCTGATTTGGGTTGAGACTTTTACTTCAAGCTAAAAAAAAAAAAAAAACAAAGAAGAAAATGCTCGTTGTTCATTAAACTTTGGCTTAATGCAAAATGACCCAAAGGTCACCTGAAAACAGCTTATGGCTGCTAGATGTTCGGCCTGGCTCTTTGTGTGAAAGTGCACATGTAAGACTTTTCATTCATTCTAAAGGAACTGAAAGCAACATCTTAAAAGAAAGGAAAAAAACTCAGGTGGTCATTGCAGACAACAAGTACTTTCATTAAGATTTGTTTTTTTATTAATTGTCATGGAACTTCTATTTAAAAATGTCATCTTACGTATTGAGCATGAAATAAATAATGTGGTTCTTTGTGTTAATATTTGCATCCAATTTTGCTCCAAGTTAAAGTTTTTAGGAAAAAGCAGCATTATAAAAATAAATTTTATTTACTGGCATTTTTTTATTCTAGGTCGAGATGGAGGCAGTGATGAATGCGTGATTGATATAAAAACGATCTGCGCAGATTTCGGTGAGTAACACTTATTTAATAAAAAATAAAATTAAAGTAAAAAATAAGCTCACAACGCAGACCAGCGCTAACAAGGCGAGAGGGGGTGATCCGTTATTAGGCTGCATATTTACGTTCCCAGTGTTTCACAGGAGGCTTAAATCACCAGAAGTGGCATGAAGAATGGCCTCAACTTTCCCAGCGCGCGTAATTATTTACGCAGGGCCAGAGTCCAGTTTCAATACTTCCCCATCTATTTTCTTTCGTTTAACTTCCCCTGAATTAAATCCATTGAGTGATACAAACATTGTTTGTATCTAAGAGGAGGAATAATCCATCATGTTTGCAGTCTTCGACATAAATAAAAGACGTTTTTTAAATGACATAATTGTATCCATAAGATGCGCCATTGGGACAAAAAACAAAACCAAAATCAGCTCCGTTTTTTTATCCTCCTCTCTGCGTTTGCAGACTCGCTTTCAGCCAGGATGGAGGCTTCATTTATAAACCCAGAAGTCGCCCAGTATGAAATTCTTTGCCCTTGCCTTCCTCCTACGCTTTTAGTTTTACACCTCTCACGGCTTCTGAGGGTCTTGAGGAGTGTTTTGCTTTTCATTCCTCTCTGAGGCCGTTTTTACAACCAGAACATTTGCGGTCATAAATTCTGCCCGCGGTCCACACTGACAGGTGCAATTGTTATGCACCGCGCGACCTGTATCTCCTAAAGCCACCAACATCCAGTGCATGGCTGCGTGTGGCTTTGATATTTGTGTTTCAGTTTTAGTTAAAATGTTATCCCAAATACAGTTGCGGTCGTTCATATTTTTTTATTTAGTTGTTTATTCTGGTTTGTTGTCTTGGAAAGGTGTTTCAGGGAGAAGACATTTTGCGCAACAACACAGCCGATCAATCAGAAATCTAAAAGGATATAATAGAACGAGGCCAATTAAATATTTTACACTACCGACTCTTGGCGCGCACGCTCACGCACAGCTTTCTCTTTATAAATCTAAATGAATAGAAAAGCAGTTTCTTGCGTGCGTAAAAATGGATCCAAGCGCTTGTGCGCGGGAACAATCACTGCATGGTGGGCTTTGTGAGCCCTGTGACTACTGAACAGGGTATTGTGTGTGTGCGGGTGTGTGTGTGTGTGTCTGTGAGTCTGAGAGAGATAGAAAAAAGATAGATAGATAGAGAGAGAGGGGAGAGAGAGAGAGAGAGAGAGAGAGAGAGAGAGAGAGAGAGAGAGAGAGAGAGAGAGAGAGAGAGAGAGAGAGA
>JAVKLF010000132.1:9428494-9459629 GCA_034783495.1 Millerichthys robustus
GGTGTTGGGAAGGGTGGAGGGCCACAGCTGTCTGTCAATCAGTACAAAATGAAGCAAATGGACAGATCAGGACAAAAGGACTGAAACACTAAAACTGAAAAAGACACGAGGGAACCAGAAACCACAATCTGTGATTTTTGTCTCCTCTGGTTTTGTATAATTTGCATTCCTTTGTTAGTTTTGTTTCTGTGTCATGTTTTAGTTCTGTTTGAGATTGATGTTTTGGTTTTGTGTTTTATGCCTCATTATTATTTTGTTTATTATTTTTGAGTTCTGATGGTTTTTGTGCACAAATCTTTCAAGTTTGCACATGCAGAAAAATGAATTTCTTTGTTTAAGGAGACAGTTCAGATCTTTTGAAGTGAGGTTCTGTGGAAGGTTTTTGAACAAGAAAAATCTTACCTGATATCTTTCTGAACAACCCTAGTTTGCAGAAACAGAGTTAAGTTTTGATTGGAATAATGCACTTATATGATCCTCACTGAGTCAAACAAAAGCACATCTGATATCAAATTTACAACAATTTTAGAAAACTGATAGCATATCATTACATCTCTTGCTCTCAGAGCCAATTTTTTCACGTTTTGTGGTCGTCTCTGTTCATTTTTTTAAACTTTGTACTACATTTTAGAACAATTGTTTAGAGCTAGTTTTGAATCTGTAAACATAAATACAATTTTATATCTAATTTCATTAATTGTTGTGTTGTATTTGTTGTATTGTTTTGTCCATTATGTTTTGTGTATATAATGTTCGTAAGATGTATAGTTGTTTCATTTGATAATTTTGCAATATTTCTATCATTCTGTTTAATAAATATCTATTTCAATTAATGTTCTTTTAATCTGTTATTTATGTTTGGATCAATGATCTAAACTTAAACAGATAGATGAAAATAATAATCATTCATTCCTTTGTGATTAAGGAACTGATAATCTTAAAAGACGGTTTTAAAAAAAGTCTACCAACGCTGCTAATAAACTAACTAAAAGTTTATTCTTACCTAATAACACAATAACCCCAGATTTAAAACAGATATTAAAGAGCAATAAGGTTTCTCCAGAAATATATGCTTCTGCAGCTGACTGAAAATATCTTCTAACATGAGAGAACTTTGAAGGTAAGGGATTTTTTTTTACTGGAAATGAAGAAAACGTTGCAAAAAAATACAAGAATTCATCTGAGACTTATTCAGCTTGTATTTCTTTGTGTTGAATCATTAAACATGTTAACTGTACAGGAAACCCACCAGCACTTAGAAATAACAGTAGCTGAGGAATCTCCTTACATGGATCACACACTCTGTCACAGAAACTAGTGTGTGAGGATTTATCGCAGCTCTTCTGTGTTAGTGATATTGATATAATTGTAAGTGTAATGAATGACTCACTCCTGTGGGGATGATTTAGAGGGCTTGGCCAAAAGGCTCTTCTCCTCCTTCCTTGTTTGAAAGATAACTCAGTGATGTGAGGAAACCTGAGGTAATTCATACATTACCCCAAGGCCTGACTGCAACACCCTGGTAGTCCATTTCAAAAAGTGTTAGGGACTCCAGCTCTTTTTGATGTGCACATGGATCTGCTTTATGGCATTTTCTGTATGAAATTATGAGTGAATAAATTGCATCTTCATTTATCTTGAAAAAAACCTTCTGTGGTGACTGCGATACTCAGCTCTCAGCGCTTTACATAATTATATTAGTCTTCTGCTACACCACAAAATTGATTGCCCAAGAAAATGAACCTGGCTTTGCTATAAATTACACCTATGGATCATAAGAAATGTGTTATTTTGTTTAAAATAGTACCTAATATAATTAGAGCTCTAATTCATGGCGAGCTACAAGTGTGCCTATTACAGTAACAGGGTTTGGAATTTAATCTGTCTGCCGGATAAAGAATGATCCTGTGTGGTATTCATTTGTAATCCCAGACACATTATTTCAGTAAAATAGTCTGTGACTTTTAGATATAAGAGATGGATTGGTGAATGAATAACCATATTCATAAGTTTCAAGATTAAAGTTAACGTTTCAGTCAAGAAAGTTTCAGCATTTGTTGCATATCTTGTCTATAACTTTACCTGCTGCTTTGCTGGAAGTTTTACTTTCGAGTATGTGAAGAAGTTACTCATCAGTGACAGCAACAGAATGCCAAACTCTAAAAGTCATTACCTGGTTACGTGTGTTGTAATAAAAGTGATAAATGTGGTATAGAAGCTTTCTTTCTAAAAGAAGATTTGTTCAACTTTCTGAAGATTTTAACAGGAGTCCCACAAGGCTCAGTTTTAGGCCCTGTCTTATTTTTATTTATTTAATTTTCAAAAAAATTGGGATTATTTGTCTGCAGTTGAAGTGCAACTTTTTGCAGATGACACTGTACATTTATCAGCTGGCTTTACTTTGAATGAAGATGTTGAGAAGTTACAAATGGTCTTTCATCATCAGCAGGCAACACCATGTGGCTTACAGTTGGTGCTGAATGTGAGTAAAACCTAATTTAAGTTGATTTCCAGAAATCACACTCATCTCAAAAATCATTACCTAGGGAGATACCTTATCAAAAGAGTACTATTCAACAAATGTTTGGGTAGTTGCCTGAGGTATTGGGTTTCTATAAAAGTGACTATTTGTAAATAAAAGCTGATCATTGAATAAGGGTGTTATTTTTAAAATAGGACCTGACATAAAAAAATAAGTACCTGTTTTTGTTTGAAACCATGTGGGATAATGTTTGATTCACCTGACTGAAAGTGCTGTGGCTTTAGCATTTGTTATGTTTATGCTTTCCTTAATGAGCTGTTTTAAGATTTGTTATTTTTGATTAAATATTTTAGCTTCTGCACAAAATAATTTCTCTGACACTCAGTTAAGACTGTGAGAATCAGTTCCTGAAAATCAATCATGTTTTTTTTTACTTTAGAGCCAAAATTGCTAATTTTACAAGCATTCATGGTTTCCAGAAGATAAACAGTTTTACTGATTTTCGGACAGAAAAATCTAAATCCTGAGACAAGAAACTGTGCTTCAGTATTGACTGAAAATGTTAGCCACTTCATGAAAACAGAGGTTAAAACTGCAAATGATAAGTTAAGCAAAGCCCTAAGGCAAGTAATCACAATAAAAAGCTGTTACTAAAACTCTAACAACAATTACTATTTAAATCTAAGAGTATCTGACTTTCTTAGAAAGACATTTTCATTGTAGCTCTTCAAAAAACCAATTTCCTTTTTCTATTGTTCTCCTTTCCAGGCCTCTGCATTACAATCCTGAACACAGAGCCCTATGGCAGCCTGCAGGGTTAAGTAATTCTGCACCATCCAGAAAGACATTTGATTTCATTTGTAGCGTGTCTTCCAGCGGGCTAAGGTGAGCCCACCTTTGGCTGCGGGAGGAGTGAAGCGGCACACATATCTACTGTGGGAGACACAAAATTGACAATGCATTTATCTTTGAATAATGTAAATGTCTCGAGAATACGGTGGCAGTGGTCCTGGGGTGTCCACTGAGGGCGCAGGGCTGTCAGACGGTGAGCTTTCTGGCCCTGCTGCAGCATAATGTGGCCTCGGGGTCCCCTGGAGCATCCCGCTGCTCCGCCTCAGGCCCACATTCCTGCATCGGCACGCTGCACTAGCTCCCCACTTAATTTACACTCTGGTAGGAGAGGGAGTTAATGCAGAAAAGGCTGCCAAAAATAATCTTTTTTTTCCCTGCTATTTAGAGGTGAAGTGGTTTAAAGCAGAGGTGTGGAAGATAATATTTTTCCAACACAACACTTGTGCCTTTTTGATCTGTTATATTTGTTCAGCTTTACTCATCAAGCACAAAATAAAATTAGACATCTGTGTGATGATAGTCAATTCAAGTGTTTAGAAAATGTCTATTGTTTTAAGTAGTTTGGCACATTTAAAATCGTTCCGTGAATAGTGAGTTATTGTGTTGAAGAAATGTGTTGCTCAGTGACTATGGCATGCATTGTTTAAAATGGATGGTTCCTGGCAGGCTGACAGTGCTGTTCAGTGAGGCAAAGTGCCAGTAAATTGTTTGTCTTCTGCCGTGCAGCCCTATAATTCTTCTGGGAACCAATGGCATTGTGTTTGCCAAAAAGAATATTGATAGATGGAATAAAATCAAACTAGACCATTTTGGGATGCACTTTGACCACCAGGAATAGTTTGAATACACATGCCCCTGGTAGTAAACAATTGTTATTTTGCTCAATCGTTCTCAAGTCAAATTTCTTGAGCATTGCTGATTTGGGGAAATAATAAGAATTTTCTTGGACAAATATTTGATTCAAATTTGATGAGAGGTTGCATAAGCATAAGAAATATATTCATGCACAGACAACAACCTGCTTTGGTTTTATTGGACATGCTGAATGGAACATCGTATAAAATCGTTGTAACAGTACACAAAAATCAAGGTTCAGGATGTACATACCTTGGATTTGAAGTCATGGTTTGGTTTTTGGTTTCTCTAAGTGGTTGATTCCCTGATAACTGGATGTCCTCCAGTTTGATCGATCCATGGCATGCTCTTCGCAATTGGTCCAGCCAATGCTGCAGGACTTGAGGTTCTACTTTAAGCCGTCTTTGAAACATTTCTTATGAATTCCTCCTGTTCTTTTGCCCTGTTTTAGTTGGGAACAGAAGATCTGTTTGGGAAGGCGACTGTCGGACATGGTGACTATAGCTCATCAACAGTTTTTTGAAAACAATGGATTCAGTGCTGGTTGTTTTGGCTTCATCAAGGACATTGATGTTGGTTTGATAGTCCTCCAAGCTAATGTTGACAATACTTTGGAAGCAACACTGATGGAAGCTTTCCAAGCTTTTTAGACCAGCATTAAGTGGGTCGCATTTAAGATATAATAGACAGATATAAACAGTGTAAAACTATGTTATGTTCTATAATCATAAAACCTTTATTTGACTGTCCACATTGTACTGAGTATTCCACTGCTAGCTGTATGGTAACTTTCTGTTTTTAATCTGAATGTAATTGCCTCAACTGGGTAACAACCACTATAGTTAATTGTTGTGTGTAGCATATAAGGACCTTTGAGTGACATAGCTTTATCTTGTACATTTTCAAAGTTGCTTGGGAGAACTCGGTGTTAAATTTAGCTTGCTCATTAAAGTTCAGCATTATACAATATGATAAATTACTATGTTTTTGTTCAGACCTCATGTGTAGCATACTTTAAGTTGACTACTTCTGTAGTATACATGTAGGCTAAATGTAATTTTTTGTCCAATTAGTCCAAAAATTAGAGCAGCTTCTCATTTGTTTTCACACTCTCAAGTACACAAGTAACCAGAGGTTTTCTCGTCATTTCTTTAATGATATACAATATATCTTTGTGTTTTTTGATTGAATCTATCTGGTCTGAGTTGATGTGGAATATTATGTAAATGTGCTGCCCCTGGCTTCCAAGCATTTTGTTGCTGGTGCTGCAGTTCCACAAGAAGTGAGCAGCAGAGAGGCGAGCATGGCTGTCAGTAGAAGGTGATTTGTTGCAAGCCCAGCCCTGCCAACTGTGAGGCACTGAGATGTGACCACTGAGATGCCTGACCTCTCCAGTTGCCTCAAGGCCACCAAGTCAATTACAATATACTACCTACCTTGAGCATGCGCTCAATATTAGACCAAAGGTAGACGGACCTCAGAACATTTTATACTGATGGTTGCAATATTGTTACAAATATGTGGTGAAATATTATGACAATGGCACATATAGGGGCAGTGGATAAAATAATGAGTCTTTCTCCAACAAACTGAGAGCTTTAACTCATTGTTTTAGGCATAACAAATATATTTCTAACTCAGGGGCAACATTTTGGTAACTTTTTTCTTATAACTCTTTATGAGGACCATGTGTGGGGAAACTCTATAGGTGGGTCCCTGTTCAAAGAGAACCTGCATCTCTTTTGTGAAACACTTTATCGTGTGGATGCAGATGTGCTTTGTGTTGGAGCCTTGCACCTCATCCATTACAGCCTGGCCTGCCAGAGAGATAGTGAAGAGTGAATCCATTCAAAAGGACCATGACAGAGCCTGCTGCTGAACTGAACTTTCTGTGAACTATAGGCTCACCAGCAGGCTTCATGCATCAAAAAAATAAGTCATTTCTTTTCACTGCCCTGGCCTGTGTTTCATACAGATTGCTGCTATCAACGCAGCCGGCATCCTCATGTATCAATCTGTCAATCTGATATTCGTTTGAACACTGTTCCTGTCTCTGAAGATTCAATCAAGAAGAGAATAAGAGTGAGCTGAGGATTTTGTGAGCATTGTGTCGCATTGAATCTGGATTTCACAGACACGTCTGTACAGGCACATTTAAAATGATATACTGTAGATACAGAGAGGACTCACTTCAGAAAAAATAAACAACTAAAACAACTACACCAAAAAACTGGTGTTGAACTTTTAGGATAATAATGAAAATTACTTTTAGTGCTTAAAAATTTTGCTGTTTTTGAAATTTCAATGAAAATTATGTTTTCCAAACTCACAAGGCTATAGCTTTTCTGAACGAACTTTGCTTCTGAACAAACTTTGCTGTAAGCTTTAACTTCCTGATCAAAAGATTTGCAATTACATTTAAACTTCATGAGAAAGGTACTTGGATGGTTTTAGCCTGCTCGAAATGTTTTCAAAATGATTAAATCTGTTCATGTGAATGCAAGGTTTAGTATCAAAAGCTATTAAGAGGCACAGCAGAAGGAATTACTGTCACTGTTTGTTGAAGGTTTCCGGAACCGAAGAATGAAGACTGACAACATAAAGAGCTCAAAGAACAAAAACGTACTTATCAAAAAATAAATACATTATTTTTAAAAAATGATGTTGTGGCAGCAGCAACTTGAAAAAAAAATACTAGAGAAGTCACAAATAGGCACAAGGAGAACCAAACTGTGGCGTGAAAACCAGCACAGCTCTGCTGAGGATGTGGAAACAATTGTGTGAATAGATTGACTGACTAACGAGGAGAATTGGCTACAGCTGAGTGTTGCAGGTGTGTAAGTGGGTGGGGCAGGACTGGCTGATGAGCAGACAACTGCCTGAACATAAACAACACAGACTACTTTATAAAAAGATATTAATTTCCTGATCAGTGTAGAAGCTCAGTGTTTCTTGTTTCAGAGTTTCAGCTCAATAAAATGAAATCTGACAGCTTATATATGTTTTAAAATGTGCTAAATGTTGAACAAAGAACACTCACGTATTTGAACTGCACATGTAAAATGCATTCTGAATAAGCAGTATAGTTTTTTGTCTCCATAATTTAAACTTGCCTCATCATTTAAAATTTTATAAAGTATTTTGAAACATTTTCCTCTATGGTCATTTTATTTTGTTTTAACTTTTAACTTGTAAATTTGTCATGTTATACATTTATACATTTTGTTTTGCACCATTGTATGAGTTCAAGACAACAGACTGACCATGGGAGCATTCATATATATTTAATACATGGGATTATCTTGAAACAAGTAAGGCATTTCCTGACAATTTTACATTGTTTAGCAGTTACAGATGTGCGTGTCACCATGTCATATATTGTAGCTTCAAACCATAGCAGCTTCTGCGTTTTAGTTTCATCATGATAACAAAATTGATTGTTTCTTTCTTTTTCTCATCCAGATGATGAATCCATAAATTATATACGTACTTCTAATTAAGCACCAAAATGAATTTCAGATTTCAAATGCCATTTGAGCTCAGTTCCTCATTAGGATATTTTAAAGCAGGGTTTGTTGGATTTTGTGCTGTCAATTATACATCACCGTTATTCAAATAGATTTCTGTCGTTATTTGTTAGTATACATATCAATGGCAGCAGTAAGCTTCCTTGGTAATGAAACTGAGGCCCTGGCAGTGTTGTCACAGTCTTAGGGTCTGTAGGTCTATATGAAAAGTCTTTGGAGACAATTTAATTTCTGTCAGGAGTCAGGCTCCGTAGCTGCAGTGGATTTTGTTTTTGCCTCGGCCTCTGAATCACAGAGAGCATCCGTGTGAGGAGGAAACAAAGCTCGTGATAAAGCCCTTCCTCTCCTCCACCCACTGCCTCTGCCCTTAAGGTGTATTTCATCCACATAGAAAATGAAGTTATGGCTGAACTTCGACCAATAATCTCACTTGCCGAGGGGAAAGCTCGCCTCGGTATAACCGGGCAGTGCAGACTGCGCAGCGCTTCACAAGTCCATCAATCTTCCTCAGTACTGCACAAGGCTTGCATACATTATATCTTTCACATATGAAAATTATTTTATGATAAAGAGCATTTTCTTTCAGTGATGAAGAGATGTTTATATTTTCTAGAATTATGTTACACCATACTGTATACAGTTTGTTGTATTTATTGCTCTACTTATTGTTTCAGCTGCAGCAACTTACACAAGATCCCACATGGTGTTGGAGCCTAGCTCTGCTTGTGCTGAGGGCTCTACTGAGGGCTTGGATTTTGTCCAAAAGGCTGCGTGCAAAGTCGTCTCAAGAAAAATGTGTTGCTGACAAGCTGGGTGCAGTACCTCTTGAAAATGGGTTGTTGTCGTTCCTAATGACATGTAGCAGAGCAGTGTGTTCATGGCTCTTTGGTGACTGACAGCACTCCAGTCAGGTCTGACTGACAGGAAAATAAATGGCATAATTTTCCTCCTGGGAAGTGCTGACATTAGACATTTTAGGCAAGAGTTCAATGAATGTGACTTTCTGCTAATGTGGTTCACACTGTTTTCTCAGAGCTAGTATGTGCACACAGCAGGAAAGCATAATAGTTTTGCGCTCCCTGTATTCAAAACTTCCTGAACTCTATGGAGAGGTTGTTAAATTAGGTGTCTTTGAGTTTTTATACATGAAAAATGTCAGAGAAAATGTGATTCTGAGAACGTTAGACAGAACTTTAAATGTTTATTGCCCTGCAGTTACTGTTACATCTGCAATGTCAACAGCGGCTGATCAAATATGATCTAAAGTCAGGTCAAATCAACCAGTACAGTCAAGATATGTTCGTTATATAAAGGAGGACTTTATTATCTCAGAGAATTGTGAGAAAAAATGTTCTGAGGACAAGAAGATAAACATGATCAACTGACAGAGAACTGAGGAAAAGCTGTAAGTTTATATTTCAGGTTGGTGATTAGTGAATGAGTGATAAAGCACGTAATAAGGACATCTACAGGTAACAACATGAGTCAGCAAATAACAAATTTAGTTCCTAGTTTGTTCCAATTCTGTAAAAAGTGCATTTTACTGTAAAAATTCAAGTTTTTACTGTACTTTCACATTCTTTGTTCCTGGATTCCAGTTCTTTCTATCAGTTGCAATAATCCATTTCTTTCCTTTTTACTTTTCAGAAGTTAGAACATTTTATTTTTTTATATAAAATTGTTTGTAAAATTGGTTGCACATCAGCTCTTATCCATATCTTATATATTTTAACTTTTCAGGTCAGGTCCATGATTGTTGTTGATACTTTTTTTCCTCTCTGCAGGTGTAACCACAGCGTGAAATGTTGCCACTGACTTCACGGGCTTAACCTTTACTAGAGAACAAAGAAAGAGCAAAACATAGCACTATGGCATCTCATTAATGGCATGTTGATAACCTTTTCTCACCTTATGCTATTACAAATAATCCGAACCAAGATTTTCTATCTCACAACTAAAACAACCACGTTTTTCTTCTGCTGCTTTAGTTTGAGTTCTCCAAGCATGTAACTTAGTTAAAAACTAAATTTATTGCTATTCATTAGTGCTCCTTTTTCTCACTGCTTTCTCTTTTTGTCCTCAGCCGTTTCAGCAGCTGCTTGTCACATGATGAGAGCCACCTGAGACACAATATACTCTCACAGATCATTTGTCTTAATTAAAAATTAATGAAATGCAGCTCTTTTTACTGTTGTCTCACTCATAAATGAAGCATTGTACTATGTATTATTACTCTTAGCTTCCTTTGTACATTGTTCATGGAAGAGTGCTGCAACAAACAACAATGTAATACAGTGGTTCCCGACCCTGGTCCTTGAGGGCCACTATCCTGCATGTTTTAGATGTTTCCCTGCTTTGACACACCTGATTTGTTTGATTGAGTGAATAACAGGACTCCGAAGACCTGCTGAAGAGCAGGGAAACATCTAAAACATGCAAGGATAGTAATACAGATGTAATAAAATAAAGTAGTTTCAATGGTACAGCAGTCTTGCCTCAAAACTAGGTTTATTATATATATGCACACAACAACAACATACAAGTGACACATGCAAACTTGTCAATTCTGAGTGATTCCAAGTAAAAATGCAAGTGTTTTGGCAATTTTGTGTCTCCAACTAGTCACCAAATGCCACAACCCAGTGAGTTAGTAGCTTTAATATTAACGGGGCTGTCAGCTGAGGAATTACATGTTCAGATTAATACTGTACACAGCACCTTCACTGTGTGTTACTGTCATGTTTATACAGAATGCCCCGAAGGAGGTGGAGCTGAAGGGAAGTGATCATGTCTTGTTTGAGTTTCTTGGCACAGGTTGAGCTGGGTGGAGAGTCTCCCTCTGATGCACCACTTTGTGTCTGAGTGCTTTTGTTACTCGTGGTGGCTGCAGGGAGGACCACAAGAGCAGACCCCTGGATCCTTCATTTCATTTACTTTCACAAAGGGTGAAGGGTAAAGGCACTGGATTGATGAAACACAGTTACGCAGCTCACATTGTTTTTAAGGGGCCGCTTGTATGCATTCACGTTTCTCTTTAACTCTGAGCACAGGGGGAAATTATAATTAATCTGTTAATGACAGTCGGGCCTGTCATAAGCTTGGGGAGCGTATAATAAATTGCTGTAATAAAAATTAAGATTGCATGCATCATTGAGGCCTTCAGAGGGTTTGTTTAATGTAGTTACAAAAATGGTAGCGGCTGATGTGGCGTCCACTGTTCTACCAGGAGAACGCTAATTTCTGAGTGACACTTAACCTGCTGTAGCTCAACCACAGCTGAGGGAGGCGAGGGGAAACCTAATGAGTTTTTCCGCATCCCATTTTGAAAGCCACTGAACTGGATGGCCTGGTTTGTTTCTGAAAACGCATGCAAAAAAATTATAAAAGGATGTGCAATCAACTAATTAGAGTCACCTAAACATGAAGTTGATTTGAGAATTTGAGTGAAACAATGACTGGGAGCCAAGCAGCTTGACAAATCACCACAGGCTCTGAAAAAAGTCATGCATGGAGTAAAATGTTGAGGGACTCCTATGTTCCTTCTCTTTTCAACTGGCTCCTGTAACGTGGTGCAACATCTGCAGCACTTTGAGGGTCAGATTGCTGTCACAGCAGAAGAAGACTTCCTTTTCTTTGATGAGAAACAAAGCTGACTCTGTGTTGAGAAGTCCCATTAGAAACGAGGCCTTGACCTCTGTCCTATAGCAAAAGACCATATCTTTCACATGGTTTTATGGTGGACAGTGAAGGATTTGAGGCCATCGGATTAAACTGGTTTCCTTCAAATAAATATGTTTTGCATATTTAATTGATCACACACAATCTCTGTTTTAATTATGATCCCCTGACACGCTGAACAGGAGTTGAACCAACTGGTTTCCTGTCCAGTCCCGGTGGCTGTTTCTTCCTTTGTGCCCTTTTTAACCAGAGATATTTGTCAG
Organism: Millerichthys robustus; assembly: GCA_034783495.1. Lineage (NCBI taxonomy): Eukaryota > Metazoa > Chordata > Actinopteri > Cyprinodontiformes > Rivulidae > Millerichthys > Millerichthys robustus. Next base: position 9,440,152 of record JAVKLF010000132.1, read on the forward strand.
AGAAGACACTTGGAACCTTATCTTTGCTAGCCTTGTTTAGGACACAAGGGACGACATTTGGGATTTAGCCTGTGGGCAAGTGGGTAGATTGCACTTGTAGCCTGACACCAGTTGACATAGCATAGTTGCCCAGGTCACTCTACAAAAACATTGGTCTCTTTTTGGATGAAACCATGGCACAATGGCTGTATTTTTGTTGACAGACTACCCATGGAGCTGTAATTGGGACTGAGCTCACTTGGCTGAATTTTGTGGTGAACTTCACAATAGAGACATGTTTCCTGCTCTTCCTGTCCAGTTGAACTTTAACAAGGAGCCTGTTCCATTGAAGTTACAGCTATTTAAGTGCCTAATATTACGCTAAAGTGATACCTAAAGCAGAAATTTAACAAAAGATAATAGAAGTTTATTAAAATATTTCATGTAAATTGACTTTAAAGTTACTGCTTTCTTTGGATTTAAAATTTGTGGGCACTTCCTACTGAGCTGATTTGGGGTGAAGATATAAGACAAATTAAGCTAAAACTGGGCTAAATTTGGTAAAAAAGTTTATTAGACATGATGATATTTAAACATTTCCCTTGGAACTGTGTACTCTGGAATGGAAATTTTGACTTCCTTAAAATACTGTTTCACATAAAATAACAGGTCACTACACTAATAGTTATAAATCTGTGGTACAGTCTTCTAACAGTTTTTTTCTCATTTTCTCATTAGGCTGTGAAATCATTACATTTGAAAGCACAACTGCAATAATGTTACTGTTCCTACTAGCTGTAATATTAAAGAATGAAAATCAATGCTGTGTTGATAATACAAATCACATTATGTCAGAAGCAGATTCATTGAAGTGATTGATGCAAACTGTAATTTGGTCTTCAGGATCTCAGTTTCATCAAGTTGTCTTTTTTAAAATACAGCTTTGTTTTATTGTGTTTACTCAAATTTTTTGTTTATTGTATGTTTTTTGAACCAAAGCATTGGTTTGGTTTGATTTCCCAAACTGTGGTAGAAGTAAAATACCGCAATTGTACAAAAAATAATCTTTCCAGTGGTACTCAGAAGACATTTTGGTAACTCTTAATTAAGTGACATGAGCTTAACTGTGATGTAAAGCTATAGCGTGCAGAAAAAAATATTTTATTAAAAGAGATGCTACTGTATGTTCAATAACATGCAAAACTGCAGCATTTTCAAAAGTAACATTTCCTACAAAGTTGCATTTCACATGACATGACATGACTCAACTCAGATGTTTAATTCAGTTTATTTTATTTTAGTCACATCAAAACTCAGTTCAGAGTACTATACATGAAAGCAAATAAATCAGTCTTATTCCATTCGATCCAGTTTTTTTCCTGTCTAATTATAACTCAATCTGGTACAGTCATATTCAGACTCAAATGCAATTATACATAATCTAGTTATAATATGATACAAAACCATCAAATACAATAAAGTATAAACCACAAGTTGAGTATTTAAAATACTGGTATTTAAAATGTATATTTACATATAGTTACAGAGACTTATTTAAATTCTAAACAATAACATTAAAGTGGCTGAGCCATTAAGATTGTAAAGAACTCCTAATCAAACTTCAGTGAAAAGTAGACAGCGGCAAGTCTTTTACTGAGATTCATTTTTATCGTTTCATTGGTTTGTTACCTTTTATCTCAAGGAGCCCATTGCTCCCACGGCACCCACAACAATTATCACCCACTTGTCTCTCAGCTTGCCTGATGACACCACGTCGTTGTCTCTGTTTTATATTTACCTTTTTGGTTGTGCTGTGTTAGTCATACATAAACCTGTTATGCATCACCCACCGGCCATGAAAGATAATTATAGACCAAAAGGAGCAATGGGCTTAATTTTCCAAATTAAGTGAAACTTAATAATGCTCGCCTAAATCCTGGCAGTGATTAATGGCTAGGAGACAACTAGGCAAAAATGTTATGTACATACAGGTCAACTGCTTTGTATGGTAGATAAATAGCGAACTATTTTTTGTAACAATGCTTGGCATGAAGGGAACATTAAACACAGGGAAAACAAAGTATACTTGCTATAGCCTTTCATACAACATGTATGAAAAACAAATAGGACTGAAGCGGCAAACACCACCCCGATGCACCAACCACTTTTTCATACATTTATGGAAAATATAATCATTCTTTTTAATTACTGCACCCAGGCACTCTATTAAAATTCTAATTCACCTGATCCACCTCGATTGATCTATTCACAGTGGGTGGCTGTGGTGAAATGCACTGTATAATATTCATGCTGGTACGCCTTGGTTGTGCTGTGTGTCAGAAGCCATCTTGCAGAGAATCCCTCACCCACCTTGGAGCGCAGCCTGTGGAACTGATGAGGTGAAGAGCATTGCTCTGCAGCTCCATGCTAGTAATCACGGGACTGAAGAAACACATACATCATCCACCACACAGGTTGGCGTGGCGAGTGAAAAGCCTTCACATCACGTAAGATGTTGGACAAATGATGGCTATACGTGTGTTTGTCTCCTCACAGATGGCTGTGCATCTTCAGTCGTGGGGGGAAAAAAAAGCTGAGTCTGGCACTTCTTTTCCCTCCCCCAGCCTGCTCCTTTTCACTCATCTCTCCCTTCATCAGTCTTTTGTAGCCTTTCCCTTTTTTTATTTCTACATCTTCTCTCCAGGAGGTTGGATATTGGCAACACAGTTAGTGCCCTCCATGGAAATAACAGTGGAAAAGATGACATAAATTATTTGCCAATTGTTTGACACATGCAGGGCATTGTCCTTGCTATAATCATCAGCGCTCTGTCACCTGGAGGAATGAATGGTGCCACTGCTGTTTTGTGTCTCTCTGCTAAGCCTCCTGAGCTTCTTCCTGTTCCTGCCAGTAAAATATGTACACGGCTCACATTGCCCAGGCTTGATAGAGGAATAAATATCATCAGGAATAGTATTTAATACCAAAATCATGCAGCTAAATATTTTAATTATATAATTAATAGATCTGAGGAGAGTTTTTGCAAGCTGGCCTCCAAACATTTTCTTATTTCCTCATGTTTCAGTTTGAGTTATCTTGTTTGAAAGTACACTACAAAATGCCACCATTTCAGCTCTGTTTGTAGAATTTGTAAATATTTAATAACAAACTAAGAAGAAACAGCAGGGACAGTAAAGGACTAGACCTCAAATAACCTTATTTTTAAAGGCGCTGCATGACTCACAGAACCCACTTTTCCTTCAAAGTAAGTGCGCCCATATACCTTACTCATGAATAGCTATTGCTGTTTTTATTAGACTGTTAACATGAACAAGCAGTGTACAAATTATCAGGCATTACTGACAGATTTTTGTGCATTGACATTGTGCCATACTCACAGTTTACTTGGATTCTTCATCATTTAGAACTTTAAATATCAAACATTTGAAGTACAAGCGGTACAAGCATTTGTAGAGACATTTGTTTTGGTATATAAAATTATTTCATTAAAAAAAATAAGCTGAGCAAATAGCAAAATATTATATTAACTCTAATACATAAAAGCCTCACTAATATTTAAAATATTTAAAACACAGCTATGGAATAAGGATTATGTCCATTTGCCTGTATTTATTGTTTTGTTTTTATGTAAAACCTCTAGAATCCCTAAATGTTTGTTGAGGCATTGTAAGGATCTGCAACAATAGGAAAGTCTTAAAATATTACCAAAGTAATTATTCTGTCAGAATATTTCTATTACACAAAAATGAACAGATCAGAAGCAATTCATTTGTGCTTTTTTAACTGGTTTGTCAACTTTTGTAATATTTTTATAGTTTACATTTTTGAATAAAGCAATAAACAGACTACAAGGCCTTTCAGATATGAGCATACATATTTTCCTGCAGTGATATTCAAATATTAAACAAATACTGCCAAACTGAAGGCTCAAAATGTAAAGAAAAAAATCAATATAATCCAAAATGACAACAGATGGTTGACGCTGTTCTGGCTTTCTGAACAGACCATAGTCAGACATCTTACAACTTAACAACCTTTTTTCCCCCTGGTGAAAATTAATAAAATAAACTCAACAGTTTTTGTTTTTCTATTAAAAGTGTTGGCTGCATTACAGACTAAACAAAACAATATCAGGTTATGTGCATTTAGAGTTTATTTTCAAACATATTGCCATATTGTCAATATAAAGAACATTTTAGTTAGCCCAATAATAAAGTCCATTGTTGTTAAAATGCAGATGGTAATTCATTGCATTACATATGTGACATCCTGTAGTAAACAAGAACATCTCCGTGAGGCTCTGGCACATTGCATGCACAGTACACAATGCATTATAGTGCATGGATATGAGATACAAAGCAGGATCAATACGCGATTTAGCCCAATGAAGAATGATGTGCAGCCTGGAACAAGAAAATACGACGAGAGACCAAAAAAAGGGGTCCCTCCTCATGAAAAATGCTCATTATCAATGGGGGGGAGGTGTTTTGTCTAGATGTAATGAGATACTGTCGCGCTGTGGTACAGTGCAGAACAAGCAGAGCCACCCCTATGCAGCCTGTACCATTCCATAATGTCCTTGCCCTTGATCGGTTCCCGCTGCCTTCAATTGCACTGAAACTCATTATAAATTAATCACCTCATCTTGCAATTTGCATAAAACACACACAGCACCATTTCAATTCACCTCTGTCTATGAACCAGATTAGGAGAAAGTGCATTAAATGGCGCATTAAAGAAAAGAAAGCTGATAGCAGAGAAAAAGGCGATAATTTGGTGGCCAAAAAGAAATTCCTGTGAGCGTATAATTAATGCATGCCTTGCAACCAAATGATTTGAACAGCACATTGCATTTTGAAACAACATGAAAGAGATTTCTTCCTCCTCTCTCTGGTAATGACTGTTGCAATGATTTTCATGCTTTGACTGATATATAAATTTACTTGCCTTATCTGCTGTGTTTAGTTTGGCTGTCCTGAGTTGTGCACCTGTTCAGTGAAATTGTAAGGAATATTGCCCAGAGCGATGAGCTAATCAGCTATCAGAAAATGCCGAGCAATAACTCAGACTACGAGGAGCCAGTCATGACAATAACCCTCACTGAAAGACTGAAGATTGATCACAGAGTTCCTATTTAGATAAACACAACTTTGAGAGAAAGGCAATTCATCTGATCCGTCTCTGTATTTTCCTTATGATTCAGCAGAATTAGTTTGACAATCTCAGATTCAGATTAGGGAAAAAAAGAACATTAATCATGTAATTATGCTGTCAAAACAACATCTGACATTATTTTAATTCTAACAAAGTACTTTCATCTCTATGTTCAATATCCCTAATTAATCTACTTTTTACACTCAAAAATCTTTATTCATAATAAAAAAATGCAATAAAAGATGTATTTAAAGAACCTAAAGATATACTTCAAAACAATTTAAGTCTGACAAGCCAATGGCTAGTCTGAGGAATGTCAGGTTCAAAGTGGATTGTTGCCACCCTTAAGTCAACTCTGAAAACTGTTATTACAGTTTCTGCAAATCCTTTTCTGGATGTATTCTAACATACAGATTTTGATTTTCTTGAGAAATACTAGAGGATGCACTGACAATGCTATAGCTAGCTGCTGCAGCCTCTATTTGGTTTTGCAAAATATCCATACTAAATACCCGTGTAAAGCAAAGCTTTTATTAAGTAACTTTGCTTTCATCACTACCAACTCTTTGAGACTAGAGCTGTTGAAGACAGCAGCAGTTAGCTCATTAATTTAGTCAAAAGTGAATGAATTTTTTCTACAAGAGTAAGATAGTATTTGTTCTTTTTTTCACAGAGCCCCACTTCAAAGATCCAACCAATCACTTTAAAGGGAGTTTAATTCAGACCAAAATTATTATTATTTTTTTCTGTCTTTTACACTTACGTCTATTAAACTGATAATTTTCTTAATTACTAGGACCAAAACATTGAAAACAGAAAATTGGGGAAAAAATAGAAAGTTGCAGTATAATTATGGAATGATCTGGCTGCTTAATGGACATCAAGCTTGTAACGCTGCCCACCCAACAGTGTTGTTTGGCAGCACGGAGCCCACATTAACAACACAACAGTAGTTATTCTCCCAGTGCTTTCCTAAATGTCACAGTTTGCATTTGTCAGATTGCAATGTATCACTTAGAGGGGGGTGATGGGAAACCCTCCAAGAGTAACCTTGAATGGCAGCCAATCGGCACGGGACCAATGGCCTCCGCCGGATTCCTCTGCTGCGCTGCACTGCTGCTGCACTCTACAGTATATTTAAACACATGCCAACACCCAAGAGGAGGAGAAATCGCACCTGACCCTTTGAAACAGATACCCTCGAAAGTAAGGGTAATGAAGATGGATCACGGTGATGGCTTTACATTTCATTTCTTAACATCAGGCATACGGCTTTATTACAGCCAGTCCTCACCTTTGTACTCTTGTGCTCACACAAAGCACTCAGGAGGCTCTGTGCATTTACTTTAGTTTTGTTTTCCATGCCTTCTTTGGAGGAGAGAGAGAGAGAGAAAGAGAGAGAGAGAGCATGTCAGTGGTGTTGCTCACTTCCTGGATGTAAAATCTCCCTGCACAGTGGAACTTGCTTAGCTGGCTAGTCAACAGGGAAATGTTGACAATTCAGCCCAGTTCCATCTGGCCACGTTCTTCCTGGTCTAACTGCTCTGTGAGGTCTCCTGTGAAATGATGTCCTCTATCAGCACTGAATGTCACAAACCCTACACCATTACTGCAGAGCAGGAGACCCACAGACTGTACGGAAGGAAAACTGTTCAAGATCTGTTTGTGTGTCATTTGAATTGCTTCCTCCAAACAGGAAGTAAAATAATTGGAGTTGGTGCAGATCTTTTAAAGAGTAAAGGTTAGGTCCAGAAAAAAGAGTGTTATTAGACTCTTGTTCAAGGCAAATATGTTACTTTAGTGAGACAATTTTATCATTTGATTAGTTTGATTATTTAAACTGGTTTAATTAGAGTAGGTTTGTCAATTGTCTGTTAGTTATCTATTTTATATGAAGGGGCATAAATTAACTTAATTCTTTGATTCATTCAGGATGTTTCTGTGCTTTTTCTAATATATAGTCTTCAAAGTAACAACCATGACATTCTTTGTTATAAAATACAGTGGGAAAAAAATATATCTGAAATCTTTTGAATATTATATATTGACCTGGCCACAGTGCATGACATGTAGAATGCTATTATCAGAGACCTGCTGCAACCATCGCACTACTCCCAGAAGCTTTCCTCCTTACCAAAGGGACTTCTGGAACAGCACCCCAGGGAGGAAACACATATACATGGAAAAACATGATATCTTTTTCTACACACAAAAAGGCACACACTTCTGCTGCCTCTCATTCTAGTATTAATGCTTTGCTTCTATTTTGATGCTTTGAGCAGTAAAAATGACTGGTCTGCAGTTCTATTTCATACAAAAGGATATTTACTGTGTCCTGACACCTTTGCATCAGCATGAACCTTTTCAGGAAGTGTTCCTACAATATAGATAGTAGCGCTATAGTAATAGATGTCCAAAACTTAGCTGGCTCCACACCTCTGAACCTTGGACCAAAGGCCAAGAGTTCAAATGGACAACGCAGCCCTCGAGCAGAAAAATCTGAACTCTTGTCACCTTGACGAGATGACAACACAAAGTGCTCCAGCAGTGCAGCATGTCCCTGAAACCTTTTACAGCAGCTGTATTGAATATTTTTATATCACAGGGAGATTTTAATCCATTTATAGCACCAAACATTCTGAGGATTTGAGGCTGTGCTGCAACAAATTCAATTTAGCACCATGGGTAATTCATTTTTGTCTGGTATATCAAGATATAGATGGATATGGCGGTATGGTAGTTCCTCGTACCACAACGACTGAATTTTAAATGAAAGTTAATAGAAGTTTCAGTCATCAAAAAACTCTAAACATGCTGCGGTCATGCACCAAGGGGAGCATTTGTCTGGTATAACAAAGATATATGAGTCTTAAAGCACGCAGCTCGCTAGTTTTAATTAGCTAGCTACCATCTTATGGGAATCTCATCATCACATTGGTAAGTGTGACACAACATGCTCGCCTCTAACCTTATACATTTATGAATTTCAAAATAATGGGGACAAAGAGGAATAATTAATCCAGGACCAAATTGAGTCTGAAAAGCCTGCGGTTCACGTGGTGCACACTGTTAGCCGGTCGCAGCAGCAAAGTGATTCGGAGGGTCAGTGTGTAATGTCCGTGCAATGAGTAGCGCTGCTTTATGACTTCCATTTGCTCCATTGCAAGCAGCCTTCCCACTGGTCCTCACTAATGATGCCTCTCTAATGCTGCATGGGAGCAGAGGAGAGCAGTATAAGTGGAGAAAGGGGAGCCACTTGGGTAAAAATTAAAACACGGTAATTGATAATATTTCAATGTTGATTAACAAAATTGTGCCATGTTATGGTTGGAAATATTACCAATGAATATGTAACAAAATATAGACATTTTTTTTAAAATTACGATGGAGAAAAAAATAACATTGAATTGTTGAAGTGTTGGATTACTGACTAAATAAAATGAATGCCGACTTTAAAAGTAAGAAATAGAATGCAATATGTGAATTTTGTGGAATTAAATGGCATTTATAAACATGGGGTGATGCTAAAAGCTGACCATACAAAAGTGGCAGTGTGACTCAAACTCACCTTTTCAGCATCACTATCAATACTTTAATAATATCCTACAACACTAGAATATGTATGCCATAGTGTGTATTGTTTCCTTGTTATGTGAAAGCTTTTAGCAGCTGTTTTACATTAGTGTACATCCATGTTTGTGTATTAGATGCATACTCTCGATTAGAAATGTCATAATTAAATACTTAAAGGTGCAAAGTCAAAGCTTACAAATCAACAAATGATTATTTTGTTTGAATCAGATCTAAGATTTCAGCTCAGCTGTGGAAGAGTCTCATGTTTTGTCTCCTCAATGTTTGAAAAAAAAGTTCAAAAAAATAAAATAAATGTCCTTGACTGAAGGTTTGACACTGTGACCCAAAAACAGCATTGAGTTCAACATTCTTTAGCCCTAATTAACATTTAAAATGTGCTTTTAGTGTGTCTTTGTTTCCTCTGCACATAAACACTCATGCAGTGCTTCTTAATATAGATCTGCACTTTTCTGACAGTATTGTGCACTTTTCCTCAACAATCACATGCTGAGCAGCAGTTCTACACAAGGACACCTGAGCATGTCACACTCCACGCGGTCCACATATCAATGTGTCCTTGGACAAGAAACTAAACCTTATATTTCCCTAGATGTTTGTGCTGTAAGTCACTTTGGATAAAGCGTCACCCAAATGAATAAGAATCTAACCCCTCTACTTAGTCAAGTGTGTTGTAAACATGAAGAATTTGTCTTGGTGTGTGTTAACACAGATGGCAAGTGATATGCGAAAGAAAAATGTGACATATATTATTCCAAATAAATAAAAATTAAGGTGATAATAGGATAGATGTATTGCAAACACAAAAATAGAGGTACAGATCCAATGTATGCCTTATTTTTGTATGAACACAAAACAATACAAAAAATATATATATTACAGTATCATAGCGTGTGTTTGATGAAAAAATTCAATTTTGGTAATTGAAGGTTGTTCTACAGCTTCTGGGGATAGAAGCTGACGACATGCTGTGTTGCAAAAAGTTACAATTTTAAAATCATGTTTCTATTTAGTCAGACTGAAGCAACAGATCTACTCAGTCAGGTTTAGGCACTAAAACAACATGATACAGTTTTTAAAAGCACAACTATTTGGTGGTTTAAAATTAGAATTTTAACAAATGTAATGTGATGTTTGCACAATGGGTTAGCAGGGTTGCTTCATAGCAATCAGGTCTTGGGTTTGACTACTGGGTGATTTACCTTTCCTCTGCAGCCTTTCTGCTTGGAGTTTGCATGTCTCTCCATGCATGCTTGTCCAGGTACTCTGGTTTCCAAAAACACGCTTATTTGGTTAATCTGCTATGTTTGTAAATGATCTATTTTCTTCACATCTGGGTGCTGGGATTTAGTTGGTTTTAATCTGCAACATCAATGATGGATGTCACTAAGTTGTGCAGTCAACATCACTTCCTAAAACACTGAAACATTCAGAGTCTGTTTCTGTTTTCACGGAAACAGACTCTATACCCCAACGTAACACTAAACAGAATAAATCTGTTTCAGAAAATGTCGTTTTTTGTATGACATTAAGATACATATTGTTACAAAGTCAACGTCTGATAGAAAAAAAGACGTTGATATGTTAAAGAATAACCAGAATAAAGTGAGCAATAATTTTTATTTAACTGTCAAGTAAATTTAGCATAAGAAAAGCTTCACAGTTTTCCCTGTTTAAATGAGCAAATCGCATTAAAAATCATCAGCTCCTTAAAATACCACTTTGAGCAAATGCACTTGTTATCTCCCACCTCTGAAGCTGAAGAATTGCCCAGGCTCAGCTGTAGATGAGCTGCATGAGCCATTAGAGTAAGCCCCACAGTGGCACTGTGCTTGGGTTCTGGCTGTTGTTGTGCTTCGGAAGTAAAATAATTGTAGGAACCGACTAAATCATGCCAGTCTGTGGGAGAGAAAGGGCAGCAGACGGGAGCTGAACTGTTCGGCCATGATGCCTATAAGTGCATTTCCTCAGTTGTGCTCCCGCCTGATCCAGCTGTCCCTTATATCTTGGATGCTCTGTTTATGTTTGGGAATCAATTGTTATTGTGCATGATGGATGAGCTGCTGGCAGACCTGCCCTCGCTCTGGAGTGGAGTCAGAGGTGGCCCGATTTAAGGGATAGCTCATCTGCTTTGAAACAAAATGTGGAGCTGCAGCAACTCCAACTATAGAGCTGGTGGAAGGTGATATGAAATTACGAATAATCATATGGCAAGCTTATTTTATTGTGTGTCTTATCAGTGACATATAAAAAACAAATCAATTGCTAAAACTCACGAGTGTTTGCGAATTTTCCAATACAGATGCATTATTAAATGCTTGATTGCCTTTTAATGTACCAACTTGTATTTCTGCCTTTAAATAGTCATGAAAACAGAATCCAGATGGGTGACCTAGATTAGATAAAACCATGTATGTGTGCCTGTGCCTTCCCTGCTTTATACAAATAGGAAGAAGCCATAATAGCAGTTGTCTGAACGTGCACTTTCATCCTGGTGCTTTTTCTTGCCTCCAGCGAAGGGAGTGGACGACCTTTTACTGTCAACTTCCAACATGACAAATTACAGAGGCTGGATGACCGTGTTTTTTAGGAATGCAAGAGTTCACTGCCTGGTCAGGCTGCTAGCAGGGCAGCAGACCCCTACAATGGAGACAGATGTATTAATTGATAGATAAAAGTCATAGCTATATTGACTGGAGGCTCCGTATTTTGGGGCTAGAAATCTGATCGCCAACCAAGTCTTTAAAGGGTCTCACTGCTTCCTCCCCACAGGGGCTGCTGCTGCTGCAGGAAGGCAGACCTGCAGAAAGTAGATCATGTACCCAACATCACAGCAAATAACTACTGAGAGGAACCTTTACTGAGCCTCTGCAGGATTTGTTTGAATATAAAGACTAACTTATGTGCAGCACTTACTTCTAAAAGGAGCTTGTGTATGGGTCCCCCCCTCCTCCGTGAGCTTATAGTGAAATTGAACTGTGTGTGTGTGTGTGACAAGTCTTGGCAAGAGACTCAGAGGTTGCTCACGTGGTCTGCTTTGTTGTTTGATGTCACTGCCCTATTTAATTGGAGATCAGTTGGGCCAAATGCATCCAGAGCTTTGCTTGCTGACCTCATTGGGCTGATCTGTGCCATCCCTGCAGCCCACTCTCTTGCAACCACATCAGTCACCGGCATGTCAGCTGGCTCAACCAGCCTGCTTGTATTTATTCCCCTGATTACATGTGATGCATTTACTTGCCAAGAGACTTGCCAAGTTTTAAAAGAGATATGCTTTATGCTTAAAGAGATGGTTTAAATCTTTAGGTTTAATGTCATGTTTTTGTAAGGGTCATGAGCATCTTACTTGTTGTAGATAGCCCTTTGAATGACTTCAGTTTGAAGCTTGTTCTGTCTGATTATTATTATTGTAGGCTAGTCTGAGTGGATCCAGAATTGCATTTCTTCAAATTTATGTTATTTCAAATTTTATCTAAGACAGGCAATCAAATAATTATTTTTTTTTTTTACTTTTTGTGGTTCAGAACATTTGAATTATCTCTTTCAGCTTTTTATGAAAGTCACAAAACTTGAGGTCACTAATACCTTCAGTATTGTTTGTGTGGTGCAGGGTGAGTTTTCCATTCATCTTGTCAGTCATGCAGCCATGTGGAAATCATTACATATTTACTTGAAGCGCTTGTTGTGTCCTGCTCAGATTGGCTCATTACATGCTCCTCATTGGTCCAATGACACCACTGTATTATGCAAATGCTTATTGTAATAGATTTAGCTCCATTGTCCAAGTATTATTTGTGTACCGTCACCACATATTGAAGTGTAGCCAACAGTTAGTGAGCTGAGGAAATGAAACAGAAATTGCCCATGCAGCATTCATATTTGTAGAACTGAACATTGTGGGGAAAATGATTTTCTTATCCACGGGGTTTAGAATGTCTCGTAAACAATCACACAAAATTCATGAAACTAAGTCAGATCTGGGGGGCTTCGGTGCAGTTGTTCCATACAAATTAATAATAATCATCATCATAAACAGCTTGGCCACAAAAGCAGTCAAATACAGTTGTCAATAATAATTTTATTGTAAAAGTAAAACTTTATTGTTATTTTGGAAAATATATGCAGGGCAAGTGAAGGGAAACTAAAACACACATCTGCTTGCAATGACCTGGAAATGCACAGTCCTGGGTGCTTTTATTACAGAGAAACAAATGTTTGCCTAATAAAGACTTGCATGCTTCTAACACTCTTTGGCGATATCACTGATGGCTACCTAGATTCACGACCAGTCCTCCAATGAAATAAACAGCCAATAAAACATGGGGTTGCGGCTCCCTAGACAGCACTTTACCATCATTACACTTTCAGCAAGCTTTCATTGAAAACGTGAATATATATTTGTTCCCCACTACTTGTAGTCAGCCACATGGATTCGGACAATTTTATGACCACCTACTTAATATCACATATCTCACTGCTCCTTGGAAGCTGTGCTCAGTGAGTGTGAGCATCTTGTGAGGTGGGGGAGATCTGGGGCTGATTTGCGCTCACCGTTGCTTACATGAACTCCACTTCCACCTAATCACTCTGCCTTGACATCAGCAGCCAGAGAGCATATGGAGGATATACATGTTCCAGCCACTGAGGAATTCACTCCTGCAGAAGTAATTTCAGACAAAAAAACCCCCAAAAAACTAACAAAGCAATGCTCTGATTACTCACTGGTGCCGGATTATGAAAGAACTACAAGTTCATTAACATGATTTTTGAAATATGTAATACGATGATTTATTTTCTTCTAATGAAAAAAAGGAGAACAATGATATTTTGTATAATGATTCTTTGCACAAAACAAATGGAATATAAGATCAACAAGCACTATTGGAATTTATTTTTATGTAATTCTTTCTATGTACTCGGCTAACTTATTTTTCTTCCTGCATAAACAAAGATCACTTTCAGTAAGGTTAATCCATCTGACCTTTGCTTTGACTATAATATTTAACTTTATGTGTATACAAGAAGTTTAACAAGGATTAGGCAGGTCCTTAACAGCAGATTAGCTAAATCCTTGAGTTGTCTCTTTCACATGCTCTTACTTGAAGGATTAGATTATGGACAACAGCTCAAGGCTGTTTAGTTAAGAGTGTGCTGTTTAAGACATGTAGCTCCCTTTGTTCTAATTAGACTTAAGCACCACAACTTGTTGTAAAATCCAAATGCTGTGTCACTTTCAACTCAGATTAGTGAATGCTGGGAGGGCATGAGGCTGCCAGAAACTAAAAAAGGAAACTGAACATTAATTTTTTACTGCGCTAAATGCTGAACTTTGCCAAGCAAAGTCAGTAATTACAAACTGACGACAGGATTGCACATTCAATCAGTGTGTGGTCCAACCTTTACATGTGTGAGGGGAGAGTGTGTCTTCGTGTGTTTGTCTACAGCCACAGTGATGTCAGACTCCCTCTATAGGAAACCAGAGGTAGTTCAATAACTAACCTCACCGATTCAACTGCAGTGGATTTGAACAAAATACTGTTCTTTATTTTTATATCAATGTTTTACGGTTTTGTCTTTTTTAGATTACCTTTAAGGTGATATTTCAAATAAAAAAAAAACCCTGTTTAATTTGTGTCTTTTTGTTAAATAGTTTTGAATAGGTTTTACAAAATATTGTAGTTTTAATCCAGATTTTCACAGACAAGATGTGTATTACAGTTCAACAGTTTCAAAATAAGTAATTTCATTGCCAAGACTAATTTTATTTTTTACCCTTAACTACTTGATACATTAGGTAAAACAAAATCAGATTTACATGCAAAATTGCGTATTTAAGTGAACTCATGCTATGAATTTGTCCTGTAATAAACTTAATTAGTTTCAAATATATACATGAAAAAAGTGCAATGTCATTTTTAATGTATAAAATAAGCCAACATAGCACATGCAGAGTCAGTCATCACACTGCTTGTTATCAAGCCTCCTACTCACCCTCCAAGAGACAGAGTGGCCACTTTAGTCAGCACTCTAACTCCAGCTGTACTGTTTGTTTTAGCATTTGTCTGCGTCTGTAAGTGCACGTTTGCAACCAGGCCAGAGGTGTAGCCAAAGGCCTTTCCTGTCTTGTACCCAGGTTGCATTCATCACTTTTTTCGCCTCGCCAAAAACAAATATCTCAATTTGTTTGAGTTTTTAAGTTTTTAGGCATCGCTCATGTCAAGTGATGTTCATGGAATTTCAGTGCGGGCCTCGCTGTGAGTCAGAGCAGAGACACAGGGAGGCTGACAGCACTAATGGCTATAAAGATAAGTGGAAGAATGTTGACGCTTGAGAAAGCCACAGGCGATGGAAGAGGATGAAAGAGAGAGTTCACCACTTAGACTGTTCCCCCACAATGGGGGGACACAAGCAGTATTTATCTGCTTTTGCACTTTAAATTACTTTTTTCAAACATGGAATACTGGGTTGCTGTTTTTCCTTTGGCTGCACCGTTTGGTAGTTGCAACAGCAAAGAACGTTGCACGAAAGATTTGGCAATTGTTTTAACCCAGATGCCCTGCCTGATGCAACCTGGGCTCAAATCTGAAGCCTCAGGATTACAAGACTGCTGTACTGAACACCAAGCTACAAACACCGATCACTAAACAGTGAATAAGCTAGCTACAGCTAGCAGCTGATGTTTTTGCACTTGCAAAAAGTCAGAATTCTATGGAAGTAATGTTAAACTATAGAGGTTTGTAAAGTGTTTACTTGAAGTGTACTTATTTAGGAAAGCAGGTGGTTTAATATGACATCAATCCACTTTGGTCTTGGCCCCACTCAGACTACAGTAGCCTATTAACTTGTCAGTTTGGTGATAATTAAACTCTCCAAACTGAAGTGAGAAAAGGACCATCTCAACATCTGTAAAAATGGGTTAGTGTTAACCCTAACCCTAACCAGCCATCTTGAATCTTGTTGACTCTAAAACATAATCATTTATGTTTATCAGATGATTCTCTTTTTAAAATATCATTAAAATCTGTCCTTTTGCTCATGACATACTTTGCTGACAAACAAACAAACTGTCAATCTGATCATCTCTGGCTATTTCTGCCTCTATCTGCTTCAGTCTGAGGTGCAGCCAAAGTAAACATCATACTCGGGCTTCTCAATCACAGGATCTCTCTCAGGAAGAGGGGGCAGTGCCCTGGCACAGGGCTGGTGGCCAGACCTATGGACTGGAGGAGGAAACAGGGCACTGCCTCAGAAATGCTGCGTCATTCTAGCTCCAACAGGGAATTCACATCGATCAAGCGTGCGCTTGCTAAACTGGAGCACTCCTACTTGACATAAATATTTGCATGACATGGGCTGACATGGGAGATCCTATCATAAGTCATACAAACTCATCATAGCCCATTACAAGCAGCGTTCACGGTGACCAACAAGACAGACAGTGGCTAAGTAGAGAATAATGGCTGACTCCTGGCCCAGCAGCAGCTACAGTTACAGAGACATGGGATCATTCTGTCATCATGTTTTTAAACAAAATGTCATCCCAGCTATTACACTGTCATTTTTAGCTTCTTTGTCACTGCCCTACAAAGTCCAGTGACAGATAGTTCTCTTGCTGCATGCCTTTTGGCGGTTATGTGCCTGTGCTTTGTTTTTTCTCCACGTTTTTCACCCTTTGCCTGACTACAGCACACATCACTCTCAATTGTGCTTTGTGTAGCACTGTGAGGAGGAGCTTCTCAGTTATTTTTGGTGCTTGAATGTGTCCGTGAGGTGCTGTGAGCTGGAGACAGACCTATTCATTTTGCCTTTGTCCATCAGCACTTACTGTTTTGAAGAGGAAGTCTTTGCTTTCATGCAGCACAGGGGCCATTTTTGGATCCATGTGAAGAATTCCTGTCTTTAGAACAAAAAAATATGTACCGTATGTGAGAATATAGCTGAATCAAATCATATATTTATTTATGGTTTTGGCTTACAATCTTAGCAGTTTAGCAAAAAAATAGTTTTCTTAAACATAAAGCTAATTAAAAGCCAACCATTTGTTAAAATGGATGCATATCCAGGCATGTAGTTTTGGACTTAATCATATTGAGAAATGTTGTCGTTATAGTATTTGAAACCTTGAAAATAACATTTTGTGCAATCATCTCAGGCATTACTGAGATATCTTCCTAAATCTGTTAAAGGAGTATGAGTTGTGAATGACTATCAGCTACTACCTCACCAAATTATAGCACATTATTTGGCAGGAGGCAATATTGATGCTCAAATGCAGCAAGCAGGATAGGTGTGAATTGTTTCTAGCATGCACGTAAATCACTGTGTTAGCTCTGGTGGTGATTAATAATTTACTGTCTATTCACCAGCATCCTCCTCAGGTCCCTGCTTTGCAACAATGAAATAATAGATGTCGGTGTGTTAAGTTCACACAACTGTAATCAAGATAAAAATTACATGCATGCATTCATGCTGCGACTCTGTAGAGAATGATTACTGTCAACTTGCTGCAGTGTAGCTGATATATGAAATATGACAATACTGAGGCATTTGTGGTTATTGATTGGCATTGTTAGGAGATTTAAAAGACCCATATGTCTTCATCTCCAGCAATGACACACATGAAGGTTTACAGCAACAGTGTGAGCCCAAACCCAAAGACAACACTGCGACAATCCGATACACATGGGATGCTTATTTCATTGCATGTTGTGCCATTAACTAAACTAACTAAATCCTTGCACCAATTAGCAGAAAAAACAAAATGGAAAGTAAAATACAAAGGAGATTTTTTATAACACAGATATGGACATATCAAGCTGTGATAGATATAGCAATATAACGTTTTGTAACATTCCCAGTGCCACTTTATAAACGACTCATAAAGTGGATTTCAGCGCTCATGCATCGAAGTGAAACATGATTCCTGTCAGAAGATGTGTACATGAAAATAGTCTACTCTCTATTTGTTTCGTGCTATCACAGGACAGGAGGATGTTGTTGCATCTCTCAAGGTTAGCAAAGTTGCTCAGATGAATGGTGGCTCGAGACGGTGCTCGTATGTCAATGTTTACCCCATTAGTGACAGCTCCGAGGCAGTGGGCCACTTAATATTGTCTGTGTTGGCCCTCTGACTGTCCCCGCACACCAGTTCAAAAGTTCACTCACTTCCTCAAGGGTCTCATCACATTCCCACCACATCTTGATTTTCAAATCTTCATGAAACAGACTTGAGCTGTCATGAGAGATACAACAAAGGGGGGGAAAAAAGGACAGAAAATGAAAAAGAAAGATGATGATGATGAAACACAGGTTTGAAGCCACGGCCGGTCAGGCCAACAGAGCCGCCTCCTGGCTCTCTGGTGAAGCCTGGACGATGGAGCTTATATTAAAGGCTGCACACTGGTCTGAGGCATGGCTGCCTGTATCCAGCTAGAGGGGGGAATTGATTGTTCTGGAAACTGATGAAGCTCGAGCACAATTAGATTGCAAGGCAGCACATGGTGGGGTGAGGGAGAACCCTGCCTGACTCTCTGCTGATTAATGGTAAAATAATAACCGCTGTGTATTAACTATAGAGTTCACTACCAGGTTAAGGTGGGCCAAAAAAAATTGCTGCTCTTATTAGATTCTGATATGACTCGCGATGTGAAAAGATTATTTTCAATGTGGAAGTGGGCCGTCCTTTTGTATCTACGAAGTCAGGAGGGCAGTGGGTCAGGAGCCACACCAGGACAGTGGTTACTCTGATGTTCAAGTCTGAGAAAAGAGAAAAACTGATGCAAAGCAAATACAGTCATTCACACCGAAGGTTCGGGGTCCCTTTCACAGTTTCCTCAAAGCCCCTGCAGCTGCATCAATATCTGCTCAAAACTATGGCTCCCGAAAAGCTGGGAGAGCTTCAGTTTATCACATTACAGGGCTTTAAGATACATATCACCTTTCATACACATGTCAGTGAGCCAAACAAGCGAATGTACAAGCATATCATAATTTATGAGTGAAGAAATATGCTGCTCATGGACAGAGGTGGTTTCACTGAGCAGTCTATCCATTCTTTAGATAAGGATTAGGTGGGCCAAACAGTCAAGCAGCAAATCCATTTTTCTTGAAGAGCGCTTCCTCAACGTGTGGTTACAATACAACCACCCCTCCCAATTCAAGTGTGCAATCCTTTTTGGGTGTTTATTTGTCGGTGCAGGTCGCATGTGGAGGAGAGAGGCAGAGTGTTTGGGTATACAGGAGGTGAAAGCATACAGTTGCATATCAGAGCTTGTGAATTCCTGCTCATTTATCTCCATTTCTTGCACACGGTGTCTAATAATAAAGGCTTAAGTGAAAATGGTGTTTATCATTGGGATGACAACATCTCCCAGATGCTGCAGAGGAAATCTAGAAAAATAGATAAGGCATTACAGTAACAAGTCCTTACTCTGCAGAGAATCCGATTAGGAGAGCCTCACACTGTGTTAATCAAGCGGAGGTGGACTGGTTCATTTAGGCCATGTGAATAAAAGAGCAGAGGGAGGTCTGGTCTGGGGGAACAAGGTTAGATGCAGTTAAACCTGCTGCATACATCAGCAGTCATCTCGTGTGGGGAGCTTTACCCCCTAGTGGTATAGAGTAGCATCACAAGCCTGAGCTCCTTTTATTAAACACTATGAAAAACTCTGTTTAATTGCTGACACGTGCACACAAGTGAAAACACCCACAACTAAATTGAAGCTGTTTTAATT
>JAVKLF010000132.1:9486572-9499873 GCA_034783495.1 Millerichthys robustus
TTATGTTGTTTTATTTAATCACTGAGATCCAAATGCCAGAAACAACATATTAACAGTTTGACTCCCAACTCATAACCATTTATTGCATGCATTTGTTCTGAGCAAACTTTTCAGTTTGTTTCCACTGATTAATGAATGCAACCAGAGTGTGGTGAAAACAAACTGCACACACATGGAATATTAGTTGAGAATGGCTTCACCTTTGAGTTTCCTACTGTGACATCTCTACTGGATGATTTTTGGCAGTAATGTTTTCCTTGAGACTCCCTGTTCATGCCAGTGATGGACCATAATGTTGTGATTCATCGTGAAACCTCCTCCAGTGGGGGTAACTCCCGTCCCAAATACAACAATGCTGGCACCCAAGCCTGCAGTTGGCTGGTGTGTTTTTTACGTTTTTACGGGCTTGGCCTTCCCCCTGCTATTGAGGCTGAGTCAGGCCATCAAACAAAGCAATTTATGACCTCGTCTGAATTTGACCTTGAGTTTCCTGAAATGCCATAGCTTAGAAAAGGTGGAAATCCCATGAATGAACCTATGTGTTTTTTTGTATATGGGAACCTAGTCCGTTTCTTAACTCATCGTTTGCTGCATCTGAAGAAACATTAAGGGTGGTCTTTGTCTTCGTATTAGTTAAATTAGCCCTGATAAGGACAATATTTCAATACTTTCTCTTCTGTTTGCTTTTGCTGTTGTTGTTTTTTTGGTAACGTGAATTTTTGCATTTTGTTTAGTGTGAATGTCTGCTAAAACCCTGGAGGTTAGGTCTCATGCCTTGCCTTCATTCAGTAATATGTGTTTCGTTTCTGACTGATGCAAAGCTTTGCTTGTTTATAGCTTCAGATTTTATGGCTCATCCTTCCTAGAAAGTGTAAAAAAAAACATGCCTATCATGCTGTCATGCAAGGTTTTATTTTATTTTTTCAAATTTGCCTGCTTCTCGGTGGGTTTTCGTGTCGTAAAACATCTTGTGCACACCTATGTCCAAATATTTACACGAAAGGGAAAAAATAAACTAACAAATCACATAAGCACACAGAAACATAAAACATAAAGTGAAACAAATGATAAATACAAACACGTGACTATGGTTTAGCTGTTAAAAAATTAGACACAAAGTTTTTTTTATTTCACAAAATGTGTATTTTTTTTTATTCTTCTATGTATACATATTTGAGTTCGAGTTAAGAGGGCTCTCCATCTCTGGGTGTTATATGGATTCTTCTCACGCATTTCCCTCTGAGACAAGGGATTCAGTAATCTGTATCCTTTAGTGAGAGAACCCCATGGAGATGCATTAAAGAGATAAATTGGTATCATCCCCAGTGTGACACACTACTCATCTGTCTCCGCTCGCCTCCATTGATCACAATTTATTTTATTTGTGTTGTTTCATTATTAGGTGAAAGAAAAGCATTGCCATAATAAAGCCCTGATTACAAAGTTAAACATAAATGCTATACTGTTACACAGGAAGCTGAGGTCGAGGCCATGCCTGACCTTGTATCTGCTTACACTATAATCCAGGATCACAGGCGGGACTGATCACTCATCGTGGATCTAATTGGTTTCTTAATGATTATTCAGCTCAGGACTTTTGTAAATAGATCACTAAAACCCTGCAATTTCCTCCCTGTCATATCTGTGCAACAAAGCACTAATTACAATGATACATCTAAATAGAGGAAACTAGCTGGCTCAGGTTTGGTGAATATGCACAGTTAACATTACTGTAAAAATGAAATAAATCACATACTTGTACACAACTGCAAAAATAGTATTGAGATCCTATAATTAAATGAACAAATCTACTACATAATCAAAAAAGCATTGACATGATCACAATAACATTGACTTACCTGTACACTCAATCTATAACTAACAATAGTCTTTTTAAAAACTGTGGGAATGTAAAGTGTTCTCAAATGAATCAAATCATCTAAATAATCCACTGAAACTGTGATATCTGTGCTATTAAAGTTAATGCAGTTATGTAGGATTTCTTGTTTTCTTGTCACACAGTTTTAACCCAGCAGGAAATGACATATTTCTCTCAAGAGTAAAACAGATTACGAAGTGGAGGATGCAACCATGCTCAAATCATTCCAGTAGAAATCTAAGAAATAGTTTAAAAAGCTCAACTGTTTACATTGAGCTTGTTTGACAAAAAAAATTGATGACATTTTCAACAGTAACAACAGCATATATTTGTTCATACTGTAATTTTGCAAAATTACTGCAGCTAATGGAACAGCACTTATTAGCTGGAGTAATGTTTTCTCAACCTCCCGATCCAGAAACAACAGAGCTGGGCTGTGCTGTAATGTGATGTTGTAATGCAATGAAGTAATGCCATAATGGCATGACAGCACAACATCTGAACACCATTTTACAATAATATGACTTAATAGTTTCCCTCATGACCCATTGTATTTCATTGTAAGGACATTTAAACACACTGCAACTTGGATTTGCATCATTTGTCTTCACGTTCAACATAAATGCTCATAAAAATGCACAATCAAATAGACAAATGCTTTTGAAACTACAAACAATTGTTTTAGGCTTTGAAGTAAAAGCAAATGACTACACAACACATGCCAAAAATTCCAGCTGTAAAGGCAAAACAAAAAAATATAATTTCAAATCCTAGATGGTAGCCCAGTGAGCTTAGAGGATGAGGGGATGTTAAAGAGATCCACGGTATCAAAATATGGATATAGTAATTTTGCTGCTGATTCTGATGCTTCAGGCACAAATACAATTTTACCATAAATGATAAGAGTTTTTAAAATACTTAAAGAATCAGCAATGAAAGAAGGACAATGAGGGAAATCACTAGTGGGTTTTGTAACCTTGTGTTTAATAAAGATAATAGTCATAAATTACGAGTTACAGCATTACATGTACTTAGAATGAATCTTGAACAAAGTTCACTACTTTTACTAGTTTTGTAAGTCCATGGGAGAGCTAATAAATAGGGAGATTATTAACGCTTCATTTACTTTATTCCAAAATTACAACAACTTTGAAAACAAGACATGGGAGAGGACAGTATACATTGGGTCTGCATACAAGCTATTAGAAAAGTGAAAAAGGGGAAACTTGTGCTTTTTGATGTGAACAGAATATAAGTTATTGTGGTGTGAACACATCATGTCAACCAGATCGATCACTTTTATTGCCTTGGCAAAACATGTGGCTACATTTCCAAAGAGGTGCTGTTACCTGTCAAGTAATGGAGAAGCAATACTTTGGAGTTACACAGGTGTGACGTGAGCTCTCTGATATTTTGATGATTAAGCATATTTTAAGCATTAATTTATGCATTTATATGTGGAATATAAATTTGAATTTGTTCAGAATTCACATATAAAAGAGGGATTTGATTTGGTGCATAACCAGGGATAAATAAAGATGTTTTTAGAAACAAAACAAGTAAAAACAAAGAAATAAAAAATAAATCCAAACACCTTTAAGATATTCAAAAGAAGAAAAATGCCTTTCAGTCCAGCTTTTGCGAGAAAAAAATCCTCTAAGTTCTGTGTACTTATCTTTATATGAAAATATAGCTAGACCACAAATAAGTGCTGTTTTTCTACTTCTGTTTTTTAAATTAAAGAAAATATTTCAATGAAATTCAATGGAATAAACAAAGAACCTGGTCATTTAGTAAAAATCCCAGTGAATCAATTATGAAAAATTACTGTGAAGGTTATTTTCTTACATCTTAATCATCTTTTTCTTGTGTATAAATAATCCATCATCATTAGCTTAACCTGCTTCTTCCTTTCAGGCTCATGGGGGTCACCGGTGCCCATATCCTGCAGTCACAATGTGAGAGGTGGGGTACACCCTGGACAGGTCCATCACAGGTGTATAAATAATGTCAAGAAAAATATCCTTGCATCTAATTACAATTTTACTCACTTCTTTCTACTTTCAGCAACATAAAATCTGTTTTTAATTGCTTTTAAATGGATTTTAAAAGTGCTTTGAAATAATTTTAATGCAATCTTTAGGGTAGAAAGTAAAAAATGTGCCACGTAGGCTACTATGAGTTTGGTTAAAATATTCTAGTGAATCCCTGCATGCTGAATTCTCTGTTTAATAGTGCTTTCTAGAAAACAACACTTATTTATGTTCCTGTTAGCTGCAAATCACAGGGGTCATGAAAGCTCTTTTTTTAAACACTGATCTTAGGAAACAAGCCGATAGGAAACATTAGAGGCTGTGTAAAATGTGTGAAATAATGGTAACATGCCCTGGGAGACTCAGTCGTGTACGTGTGGCAGCCTGAGTGTGACAGAACTAGATTGGGGCACTCTGGAAACCCACATGCCATGTGCTCATACACCAACATACAGCAGGAGCTCCTGTTAGGGTTATTTTTACTTCGGCACCTGGAGGTGTTGCCGACTTGCTCTGGCCTGCAAATTCTTTTCCCGAAACACAATCAGGTGTAAGAGCAAGTGATCTTTGCTCACTGCAATTAAGATTCTACCTCTATCTTCTCCTGGTACACAATTACTGCTCTGCTGCTGTTTGCTCTAATTGCTCCTTCTGCGGGGATTGGTGGGAAGCCAGTGATTGTGATGGGTAGGGGATTATCTCCTTTCCTTTACTCTGGCCCCTTACAAAAAAACATCACACGTAAACTCCCTGGTGTAATTACTGAGCCTCATGATTAATTGTCTATTGAAATTAGCGCTGGTCTAGCTTTCATTTTTACGGCAACAAATATTAATTAATGTTAACTCTCCCTTTTTTCTTTTTTCCTCTTTCTAAAAAACATCTTTTGAATATTCATTGTGGTCTTGAAAAATGGTCACGCGCTGGCACTTTAACCAGAAGACTGGCACTTGGTTATCACCAAATACAAGAAAAAAAAGGTATAAATGGAATTAAAATATTATTTTTTGTTTAGACCATTAATAATAGTTTACAAGAGGCTGACAGTTTGAAGAGAGCAAGCCTCAGTTTAAATTGTATCTCATGTGTTTGTAAGGAGATGTCGGAATATGCAAAGCAGCAGATCAGTTTAAGTTTTATACTTTGGAAAAAGAACAGTGTTCACACTTAATTCAGATTGTTTATTTAACCCTCGTGAGAAATGACAAGTTGAATAAGTGCCATATAATCACATTCAGCATATTGTCATACTATAATGTATAGAACCCAATGTGACCTTGAATAAAACATGCACCAGAAGAATACATTTGGGTAATATGGAAATTTACACTAAGGTTTGAATCACATTAAAGTATCTCCATATTCTATCAAGTAGCCCCTCATTGGGCAGGGTATGGCAAAGATTAAAGTCTACCAGTGCATACCACTGCAAGGAATTTGTATAAAGGTAAAAACTGAAATATTCTGAATTAAATGTGTGTTCAACAAAAAAAATTGTCTAATATTTAAGAAAAACGTACGATTATTTTCACTGGGCCAAGTTTACCGCTGTGAGGCACCCCCTTTTCTTTTACCAAAAGATTGTAAACATCTAGAAACTAAAAAGACCAGTTGCTGGAGTGTTTGGAGGGGAAAGTTGTCCCATTCTTGTTTGAGTTGCCAAATGTTGAAAGTGGTTGAACTGATGAGTGGTCTGTACTGCAAACAGGCAGTTCATGACCTGGACTTTTCCACTGTGAAGCCATGTGTAAGATGTACATGTTATATGCATTAATGCACCCACATATCATCAGAGAAGCAGTCTTTTAAATTGTGTGTCTGTAAAATGTCAGATTGTCCCTCTCCTCTTCGGTATGCAGGACATGGTGTTCATGGTTTCCAAGAATAGTTGTTTGTTTTTTTTACTTATTTAACCACAGAAAAAGTTTTCCACTTCGCATCAGTTTATTTTCAGTAAACTTTGATTTTTATTTGTTCTGCTCATCTTTACTTCAGAGAGATCCATCCATCCATAAATGCTTTAGAAAAATGCTAGTCTGCTACTTTATTTGGTTGAATAAATAGGATTTAAATATTTTTTCTTTGTCTTTTTATCTATTCACGCCCTCTCGTTGCTTTCAGCTGCTCTTATTGTTCCTCTGGGCTGTAAAAGATCCAAACGACCTTCATCTCTGCCACGTTCAATCCACATTCAGATAAAGGGATCACACCTGGCACATCAAAATAATGTCTTCACCCCTCAGCATCTCTGAACGGCCACGGAATAAAACTGCAGCTGCTGTGAAAAAGCTGTGACATAACTTGATCCACGCAGTGACAGCACACACCACCGCTTGCTCCCTGTAATACATCAGTGCCAGGAAACAGTGGACATGGAGACACGTTGATTGAATCAGGGGCTGCTGAGACCCAGGGGAGAGTTCATCCTTACTGAAGAAGCAGCAAACACACAAGAATCTGTAAACTGTATGTGCAATAACAATGTTTAAGGACTTAAAGGTCATTCATTCAACTTCTAAAAACACAAAAGTGGAAATATAGAGACTTTTTATGTTGTTAGCTGTTGGAATACAAACAACAAAGAGTTGTGAAGATGCAAAACTGACAAGATTACTTCATAATAATATACTTACTGTACAATTTACTGTTAGCTAATGTTGCCTTTTACTTGTGCTGTTAGAGGGGACGGAAAAGCACAGAGATGAGGCACTGCTAACCAAACAAATTTTCATTTGTGTCATTTTCATTACATTTATCCTTACTTAATTATCTTTTTTTTGTCTGGATCTATGTGCGTTTACAAGTTTGTAGCATTTGCAAAATATCTCAAGAACCAGTGGACAGGTTTGGATCTGATTAACGTATGCAGTCAATCCCATTCATGATAACTTCCACTGCTTAGGACACTTTGTAAACACAAAAATGGCTACAACTAAGTTTGTTTCCCAACACATAGGTGCCATTGAGGACGTAAGAGATGCAGCAGAAAAAAAAGAGTAAGGCCAAAGAGGCAGTATATGGACGCTGTTAGAGAGGACATGGAGGTAGTTGGAGTGAGGACAGTGTGCTGGAGGAGGATGACTCATTGTTGACGATACGTGAAGAGTGAACAGCCCAAAGAAGAAGACTATAAATGTATTTTGTCTACTTATAATCTTCTTTGCTTTAACATTTTGTCTGTCACATTACTGCCCCTATAAAGTAACTTTCTCCAATAAAAGACAAACAAAAAGGAAGTACAGGTAAGTTATTTTGATTTGTCTTAAAGAAAGCATTTCCCCCCTCAGTGGTTTTATAGACATTTCATTTATTTTCTGTTATCATAAACAATTCACCTTTTATGACCATCACCCTTTGTTCCAACCTTCATGTCTTCATGAGTCACACAGGCTGTTATACTTCATTGTACTGAGATATATTAAAATCGTCCAGGGAAAAATGATCAATAACTTTGACAAACTTTTTACACATATTATGGACTTCAGATCTAAGTGGTTATTTCATGTTTAGCGCTTGTAATGCAATGATTGGGTAATCAGGTGTTCAGCTGTTTTAATGAATAATAAAACTTTTTAAGGTTTGACATGGTGACCAAAAAAGTGTTTTTATTCTATCAGTGAGAACAGGATTATGCTCTGATGTTCAGATTGTGTGTCTTTTTGACAAAAACGTAATGACTTTGAATAAATGACTCAATTTTTTATCATGTTCAGTTGAGTTAATGTGGCTGCAAAAATCTGATTGTAAGTTAAAGAGTTTTTATGGATATTGCACAGTACTTCTGCACATCAGTGCATGTCTGTGAAAGGCTGATGGTAATTCGCCTTTTAGCTGAAGTTGTAAAAGTGGCCAATATGTCAAGGAATTCGGTTTGTCAATGTTTGCTCCTAATATAAATGACTAACTAGCTGAGACATTTGGTGCACCTGGGCTGTTCATGTTTGGCATCTTTGACTAATAATTGATGATCAGGATGAGTGAATTATTTTGTGGTTTTATAGAGCCTTGTCTCAAGAATACTGTACTTAAAACAAAGTTGAAACTCAAAAGGTTCATCACAATTTTGAAACAAGCAGCCAAATGGTCATCTGCTGCAATTTCACCAAACAGGAGAGAGCCCTGACCTACAGTTTAACAAAGCTACATAATAAAACTCTTGAAATCCTTCTTGTGGTTTTTGGTTTTTTGTATGCAAGCCCAAGATTATCAGTGGCCTCCATCTTGTCATCGATTTGGAAATGTTCAAGGAACCCCTGATCTGGTAAGAAACTACAAATATAAGAAAACCTGACATTCAAACTAAAAGCTTTGTGTTTTGTTTAGATACTTTACAAGGACTGGCTTCTTGCTGACATGATGTCATTAGCTTTGTTTGAGCTTTGCTGAGGGTTACATAGTTTCAGAATTGTGATTTCAATTGTTTTTATTTGTACAACTGTACAGCACATGCTAGTTGAAGCAAATGTGACAATTATTAGACTGTAACTGAAATGTCTTTATCTCGAAGAAATAATAAAGCAGGCTTATTTCAAAGCTGTCTCTTTATTTAAGCCATTGCAGCTGATACTGTTTCTATCAGTCCAAAGCCAAGTGTTCAAGACAACCTCTCACAAAAAAGTAGGCCCATCCCATCCTATGCACCTTCATGACCTCCATCCTCTCTGAATTTGCACCACTCCATCGTACTCTGTGTTGCCATAGTTACCTCTTCTTGGCTACTTTGTAAGGTCACCAGCTCCGGTGAGCTCTTCCCTCTGAGAGCAGGCATAACTAATGTCCTGCCGGTTCAGGCTTGATGTAAATAGTCTCAGCTGACAGCCCACTGTACAAATACTCAATTACGTCTGCTTAAAGGAAATGATTTGTTGTAACAGTGGGCACTCAACTTGTGTAACATAAGCGTTGCTGGGGAAATGGCAGCTGATTGCACAGGCTGGAATTAGGTATTGATCAGAGGAGGGGGGCCAGGCGCCAGTAAGGGACTGGAAGGGATCTGCCACTACGATTTACAGGGGATGGGGGTGGGGGTAAACCTGCACACTTCGCCCCAGCTCAAAGAGCCGAAAACCCCTCAGGAACCAATTTACACACCGCTACAGTGCAATATCTGCAGCAGTCAATAATGGAAATCTGATGCCCCCTCTGCCATCAATGTGACCTCGCCTCTCCCTCTCGTTAGAGCACCTTGAAAGTTCTAGGCCAATCCATAGACAGAAAAGATTTCCAATTGTGGGGGGGATATTTCGACTTTGCTACTCTCTGTGTTTCCTTTTGCTAAACTACCCATGGAAACATTGAGTTATGCAAAATGCATCTACATCTTTTTCAAATTTGAACAGACATGGAGTAATGAATGGCACTGTGCCTCAGTTTAAATAAAGCCAAATCACATTCTTGACCAGGAAAAACTCCCTCTCCTGGCACTGCTTTGTAATGCTGTTTAATGTGAAGTAACACTCTGTGACATCTGAGAAAGCTTAGCCCAGTACGACTCTTTCTTGCCAGATTTCAACAGTAGACTCCTGTGCAACAAAAGATAGAGTTCCTCTTACATTACCCAGACCTGGGACATGTCATCCGCTTGTCTCATAACAGACATTGATGAAAGAATATTTTTGCTATAATTTGATAAATGCATATTGAAGGTAAACCTCAAAGGCAACATACATGGTAAGTTTAATAAAATCCAGCTATGGCTGCAAGTGAATTCCAAGACTGCAGTGTAATGGAAAAACTGTCTGATCTTCCTAAAGCCTTTCGGTGCAACTGGAAAGACTTCTTCCTGCTGTTGTCAAAGCATTCCCTGCATCTGCAATCACAGCGGTGTTTTGTCAGCCACGAGATTCAGGAGAAGAGGGCACACTAACAGATGTCACCAAATACACATGTTGCAGCAAAGTTATGGCACCATCATCGCCAAAGCAACGACAGCTTTATAAACCTTGATTTAACTTCACAGGGGTGTGATTTAATCTGACAGAGACTGAGCCTTTTTATGACATAATCTATAACTCTGAGATGATATATCCCAAATATGATGTGAGACGGCACTGATTAGAATTCATACCTTTGTGTCCAGTCTTTGAGAATCTAATCTATGAGCCAGCATGAAGCAAAAAGTCTTCTGTGAACGTCTGTGTGTGTGTGTGTGTGTGTGTGTGTGTGTGTGTGTGTGTGTGTGTGTGTGTCTGCCTCTTCATCTGAATGCTAAGGCATCGATTAATTTTCTTCTGTTTGCATTGTAATATTACACGTTTGTTGGCACTGCCAGTTTAATATGTTGTACATCTTTTTTGCCTTGTGTCTTATTGTAGATTCAATGTCATCTCTTTGTTGTCTCAAAATGCAATCAATGAAGGTCTTCCTACCCCATCCACTGAAAGTCAAACCCAACCTATCTGGGGCCACTCTGAGCTCTTCTGTCAAATCGAAGAATCAAGCCCATATTTCTTGGAGTCATGTTGTGCAAGTCCTCACTCCAGTTTGTGTGTTCTCTCGCACCTAATATACAAAGTATCTATTGAAATATGCATGAGAGCCATGATGCCTGCACTAAAAATACACTCAAATAGGGAATACATTGACAGCTCTGTTATTGAGCTCTCCTTGAGCTTTCTCTGTCACGGCAGCCACAGATCGCTCTCAGGGCTCATGTATTATCAAAAACATGCACCGCCACTCGCACATCCTTCTCTCTGACACCATTCTTCTCTCACACTCACAGTCACTCTTACTTTTCTATCACTCTCAGTTTGTCTTTAGGAACAAATAAATGCACATCTGAAGGCAGTTGAAATTCACTTAATTAGATTACTGTCTCACACAAAAAATTGAGTAACTACTATAAATTTTCATCACATATACACAAATGTTACAATGAAATATGTTGCACTTATATTACTTATTGTGAAGCTGTTGTGTTTTTCTGTGTGGACCCCAGGAAGAATGGTCAAATTTGTTCTGTCAAAGAGATTCAATTTCAAAATAATTTAGGTTTGAATTTATCTCATTTCTAATACTACATGACACATTTTTGCACTGATTAGATGCTAATTTTAGCTTTGAGCTAACGTAGTGAAAGAAATATTGAATTTGTTGAAACATTTTATTAAAAATATGGTAACACTTTTACAGAGGCCTAATTCCTGAGCATCAACTAAAGCCACAAAGTGTATTTGATGAGCTGTTGAATTTGTTCATGTAGCTGCATAAATGACTTTTTTTTTAAAGTTTTTTTGTTCTGTTTGATATTTTATGTTTACATTGTATGTCTGGGTATGTCTTGAGTTTTTTTCAAACCTTTGAAGTTTAGTGGTCTGAAAACAAGTAAAGACAATGCAAACATTTGACAATACGTTTGGTTATAGCTGGTTCTAAACCTTGGGTCAACATGTGTGTTAAAGTGCAATTTAACCAGCCGTGTTTAAAGTACTTCCCAGAATTAATCTTGTTATGTAGTCAAGGTTTCATTTTTACTGCCGTAAATGTTTTAGAGGGCAGAGTTTTATGCCGCATTAACTGCTCTGTTCGACCATAAAGGACATTAAGGGGGCAGACACAATCCACCAACATGCACAATTGAACATTTTGTTTAACGAAACATCACATTAAAAAAGAACTCACTTTCCACAAAGTTCTTTGTGGTACTGCATCAGTTAAAATACAAAATCATCACAGTTCTGTGTTCTGCACTGCTCTGGAGCCTTGTTTGGAGAAAAAGAAATGTTGTGGGGGCTTCTGCGTTTGGGTTAAATCAGTAAACACTGGTACCAGCTACACCTCTGTAATTGGGCGGAATCTTAGGAAGGTGCAATGAAATACTTTCCTGTAACTTTAATAAGAACCACAGGCTGCAGGTTGCTGCTCCCAAGGTGCTGGTCTGAGTTAGCCAACATTTATCACATAAAACATCCAACGCCTCTGCCGCTAAAGCAGACAAATGCCTTCCTGCTCTGCAATCCCTTCCATTGCCATCAGAATCAGGGCAACAGATCCAGCTTTAATAGTTATCTATGGACTCTCTCGCATGTAATGAACACCCACATTTATTTCTCTGCTTTCCTCCCGATGAGGGTAAGTGGATCAATTAGTAAAGACTACAAGTTCAGCATCTTTACACATAGTATCAATTGTTAAGTTGAGCAACAGCAGGTCCCAGGATTATCTCCAATCTGTACCTCCCTTTCCTCCTATCCTTCCCTCTCTCTCTCTCTCTCTCTCTCTCTCTTTCTCTCTCTCTCTCTTTCTCTTTCTCTCATTCTCTCCACCAGATTTAAAGCTAGGCTCATTACAAATGATCCACTGATACGTACAACCTTGGCACACACCTTAGCGCTAATGGCCCACAGATTGATTTTTAATTAGTAACACTTTTGGACGATGGCCAACTCAAATGGACTTTTATGAAAAACTAATCACCTTTCTTGCTTCAAGTGTTGAAAGGTGGAAGTGGGATGTTTAAAGCTTTCAATAAATGAAAACTACTCATTTTTAATAGGTTATATGAATTATTGTAGTAGAAGTAGCTCTCAAAGACATAAGCGCATTTATCACCAGAAAACGTGACACTTGAGTTTTTTTTAAAGTTCTGTGCAGAGAGGATGGCTGTGAAGCAGATAAGAAATAGGTCAGGTCAGATATTATCTCAGGATTTGATGAAAACTTTGGGCCAACTAAATGTCAGCTCACATTAAACCCATTTTCGTTCGGATGGGCCCAGAAGTGTGTACCTCGTGTTCAGGTCACTTGAGTGCATTAATGCGCACCCAGCTTGTATAAACTGGGCCAATATTTAGGATGTCAACAAGAGAAATAAAGAGCAACATTTTAAACCCAGATGGGCACAAACTAGAAATGTTGGGTGAAGCCCGTGTATTACACTGGACTCAAACTTACAACCCATAACAAATCTTTGACTCTGTATCTGTGTGTATGTTTTGCTAGGATTTAGTTTCTGGGATAGACTCCAGCTCCTCATGACTCTGAACAGGATGAAGTGGGTATCCAAAATAAGGGGAAAAAAGTTAATGCTCTTGTAAAAAGTTTGAATAGAGAAACAATAGCTAAAACTCTATGAAGGGGGGCATTTGAAGCTGTATGAGGAGATGAGCTATGATTGTTCTTTGCTGTTACTAACATCAGCTAATGCCAAGGCCTGAAGGTCTAATTTCCTTTGCGTTCCAGCAGATCATGTTGCAGATGGTTGTTGAATCATTTTGTGCTGTAATGATGTCAACTTCAAAGTCACGGTGTAAACACAATGGCCATTATTGTGCGTGTACACTGTGCTAATAATGTGCCCAGGATATCCGAGCAAAGTGTGTGTGTGTGTGTGTGTGTGTGTGTGTGTGTGTGTGTGTGTGTGTGTGTGTGTGTGTGTGTGTGTGTGT
>JAVKLF010000132.1:9501923-9513832 GCA_034783495.1 Millerichthys robustus
TGTGTGTGTGTGTGTGTGTGTGTGTGTGTGTGTGTGTGTGTGTGTGTGTGTGTGTGTGTGTGTGTGTGTGTGTATCATCTCTGTTTCCATCTCATGTTGTAATAAAAATGTAAATCCTCGGAGGGCACCTGAGAGACGATGAGGACATTTGCCAAATAGGTTCTCGGAGCTCAACTGTCACACTAATAACCGTGATGCAATTTTCTCACACAAACAGGCAAGAGTACATTAGCATATAAACCCCTGGAATTATGACCATTCAAATCTGCATCACGGTGCCCTCTCAAAAGAGTTTACACAAAGAAAATGTTCCTGCATGTAAAGGAATGTTCCGAACACATCAAGGACGTGACGTTTCCAAAGTTTGCACATGCAATCAAGTGATTACCTTGTAACAAAACATTAGGTTAATGTTAATGTTGTTTCGCCTGCCCTCATGTAAGATTCGAGACGTTCTGCGTGACTCCTTTAAGCGCTGTTTATCTCCTTCCCCTTGCCATGAGGCTGTGTGGCTGTGCCCTGAGTAAACACCTGGTCAGTACTGCTGTGAAACGTCCGACTGCAGAACAATGGACAGCCAGCTGGCTCATCTATTATTTTGTCAAAGTTCACCTCAAGAATTGCACCCCACCACTCTCCCCACCCACCTCCTCGAGAGTAATTACACAAAAATGAGCCTTTGACCTTTGATGTACACCGAGAGGAGAAAGAAAACTTTAAAGCTAATATTGTCAATGTGAGTATATTGATCACAACTGTAATTACATCTAAATACCTAAACAATCAAACGGTGGGTGGCTTTTCGGTTCAAACAACTGCAGAGTAATAAATTACAACACAGATAACATACTCTCATCGTGAAGTAGATTTCTCCTGGCTCACCTTTAGGTGTTATTTTTTTTAAATACTATGCTGTAAAACAAAAATCTGTTATCATATAGGTCATTCTTGTGTTTTAATGAAAATAACA
Source organism: Millerichthys robustus (assembly GCA_034783495.1). Taxonomy (NCBI): domain Eukaryota; kingdom Metazoa; phylum Chordata; class Actinopteri; order Cyprinodontiformes; family Rivulidae; genus Millerichthys; species Millerichthys robustus. The sequence goes on from JAVKLF010000132.1 coordinate 9,502,894, forward strand.
GAAAGCACAAATTGATGGAAAATACATTAAAAAATTAAGCTCTTTTTTTGACTTATGATTTTTTTCTGATAACCCTCAAGTTTTACAGTTTTAAGAGTTTTCAAATATTAGCTGTTGACCAAAGCTTTTGTATAAGTGTTCCAATTTTTTCACCCCTGCCATAAAAGGCTGGTGATCATGTAAATGCTTGTCTGTTTATTTGCATCTCTGTTTTCATGAACCAGTGAACACATTTTAATGAAACTCTCACTCATACTTTGATTTTCCACAATCCAAAAAACACAAATGTTGGGTTGACTGGTAATTCTGAAATGTGCTTGGTGTGAGTGTTTGTACACATGTAATTTGTCTCCTTTGTCTCTGTGCTCCTGTGATGGACTGGTGACCTGTCCAGGAGTGTACCCCACTACTTGCCCAGTGACCCTTGGATATAGGCACCAGCTCCCAGTAACTAAACAGAATTCAGCAGGTATAGAAAATGGATGAATGAACAGATTTTTGGGACCAACGGTGGAACAAGTCTGTTTATTCAACTCATTAATAAAACTCTTCACCTAAATCAAAGCCAGCAGTTCAGTCTATTGCTTGGTTATCACAATTCTAACAACAATGATGATGAATAATGAGTCACCTTAACATTGTATTTTTTAAGAGCTCACTGTATGCTTTATTAAAGACAAAATAGGTAGAAAACTAATTAAGCTGACCAAATAGGAATGAAGGCAAGCTCAACTGCCAGAGCCACACAAGGGCTTGAAAACTGGCTGCTTTGCAGTTTCAATTAATCAGTTGTATTTTGCTTAATTTTGTTTGACGTTGGCAGAGGAAACGTCCCTCGGGAGTATCTGTCCTTTGACCACTAATGCTTTAGTAATTCTTCCATCAGTCGAAGCCATGATTGAAACAATTCAAGTGTGTGAGCTCTGTGTGTGTGTTTATGTTCATTTCAGGGTGAATCTGTGCAAGTGTGTGTGTACCTGTTTTTATCCTGCATGTAGTGACGAGTAGGTTGATTGCAAAGCCCACACAACTGAGAGTGAAACCTGATTAACCTTACCGTGACTCTAAAGCATGTGACCACTGCTGCTTCCTCTCCTCTCCAACCTGCAGCCCAGGCAGGAGACGTTGACCCTACAAGCTCTGTAGCCTTGATGAATTAACAATAGAACAATTCAATGCACCAATAATTACAAAACACTTTGGACAAGGCAACATTTTTCAGCTTTGCCACACAGGTTCCGTTAGTATCGGTGGCTTTCACCTGGAATGCCGGTGCTCTCTTTGCTGTCCTTAACTTTGTTTTCTCTGACGCAGATTAGATCTGCCACCCCATTACAGATTCATTTTCCTAATTTTTCATGTCTGCGCCGCGCCCCATCTGCACAGGGCTGATAATTGTGGGGACCAGCCCTGGTGATTAACATCAGCAGAATTAATTACGCCCGCCATTAAGGCTCCAGGTTGCGCACAATGATCAAGAGAAATTAACTTTCTCCCAGGCTCCTAAATCATCTCACCTTCAAGTGGAGTGATGGCACCGAGACAGGCCGGGAGTCCTGGACCCCCGCTCGGCACCTTCTTAACCAAACATGAGGTGTGCATCCTGTCTCTCACCGAAGAGATTATAGGCTGCAGCTGATGGGTATCAATTATTCCACCTTATGTGATGGGATGAGCGAGAGGTGTCCAGAGTCTGGTGACTAATGGCCCTGGGTTGGAGCCACCCTGCAGCTGTAGGCCAGGGAGCTAAATGTTTCTTTGGCCCAGGAGTACCCACCAGGTGCTGGGAGCCTCAGTTTACAGGCCAGCCACACAGGTTTACAGTACATCTGCACAAGACATTTATCTGTGTACTGCTGTGTGGTGTTTATGTGTATAAAATACAACATGGTGCACTTTTTTAAGCAGTGTGGTAATTATATATAGAGTACAAGAGCCTCAGTAGGAGAGACTGATGTGTTTGTAAGCTATGGTAATGGAGCAGACCCTGTGCCCCTGCAGCAGGGAGAGCAGTGGTAATGTCAAGAGAAGATAAGCAAATTGTGTGCATATCATATTGACTTGTCAAGGTTAAGCAGTAAGGGGAATAAGTCACCCATTCTTTTTTAAACACTGAGGAGAAATGCCCGAGAGGTGAGGGAAACAAAAAAATGAATAAACAGAGAGGTGGTTCTGCTTTGATAGAACCCTGCCTTATCCTCCAAGCTGACTCCTGTTGAGGCAGACATCACGCAGAGCAGATGACACACACGTTTGTTTAGGGAGGGTTTGGCTCTCCTCTCTCGTTTAGGCTGATTTGATTTAGCTCCACAGGATCTAATTAAGCCCGGACCCAAAGCTCTTCAGAGTTTCAGCAGTCATATTGTGAATGTCAGGTTATGAAAAATTGCCACGAGCAATCAAACCTGTTAATGCGTGCGTGTGTGTGTGTTGTTTTTGTTTTTATTAACAGACATCACAATGATAGAATGATGGCTGTCAATAGGTATGTGGCAATAAAAAAAAGCCTGGCAAACATCATGCATAAGCGTCATATAAATTTTAATGGCAGTATAAGTGCAAAACAGGGTTGTAAAAATGATAACAAAAACAGTAACAATAACGAGTCTGCCAAGTTTACTTGGACAAAAGTGCAAAATGGTAAGAAAATAAAACAGTGCCTGCACAGCCTGAGGTTCATCCCATGGTGATTGTCACAGTGCCTCCTTTTTCCCTCTAATTAGCTGTGGCAGCTTTGCTTGAATTTGGTGTAAAATCCCTGGATGAAGTGCAGTCAGCATCTTTCCTTTTCCTAAAAGCATGAGAGGTGCAGTATCATCAACTCTATCCTCTCTCCAACACCGCCTCTGGATGATTTAATAAGGTTAAAAGACTAGTCAGCAATTACCCCCTGCTCAGTGGAGGAAAACTCAGAGACACAATTGCATTACAGCTGCAGATAAATGCTAGACACCACATCCACACAGAAAGTGGCTATCGCTGCTATTTAAGCTGCCTTTTTTATTTGTTAAAAATGCTTAAATGGGTTAGAACTTCTGTTAACAACTCATAGTATTTTTAATTCCCTGGGTGTGTTGTGTCTCTGTCTCAAAACCTTCTAATGGTCCGAGTGAAACAGTCCAGAGAGTGTCATGAGGTGACATTTATTGCCTCTGCTGTGGGGAAACAGGTAAGCAGAGCACGCCATCTACAAAGTAGTCCCCTTTGACACCAGCACTCTACAAATCAGGGCTGAAGGGGGCAGGCCAGAATGGGGAGCACTGACACAGAGGTCCTTTAGAGTTCCAGCATGGCCCAGGAATGTGGCAGAGCAAAGGCAGCCAGGGCAGAACAACCAGACATCTGGGACTTGTCTGGGCCCCGTGTTTGATTTTGCTCAAACAACTCAACGGTAAAGATGTGTCCAGTAACTACCTGTCCCACAAAATTGAACCCACACTTACTTAAAAAAGTTTCTGACGGAGTTATCCTGAGGCCTGTGAGCTGCATGTGGGAGGTATCAGCTGCATTGAAATTAGTTCTCCTTGTTGCACTTATTAGATAATACTTCCTGGATTAGTGGGGCAGCAGTGATAGGAGGCAGATTTACAGCTCTCTGCGGCAGCCAGCTCCCTTTAACGTGGGCCGCACTCATTATCTAGAGGATGTCATCACTCCACGCCACCGCTGCATGTTACATGTCACACACATCCTCCATAGGCCAGCCTTTGTCCATAACATCCTCTAAATCTTTCACTGCCACCTGGACAGGGGACGTGTCACTGCAGCACCCCACTCAGATTGTGTATATGAGTGGCACAGAGCAGAAAAACACCCAGCCCACTTCATGTGTGGATGGATGTGTGGGACAGCGGTCGGTTCATCCACATGGGGCGAGGTGTGGGCTTGTTGCAGACCCAACTCTGTACACGGGCCAGATAAGCAGAACAGGACAAGATAAGGAAGCATGGCTGGCTACAACAAAGTGCAACAGATATTCTGATGTCACCAGATGAAGCAGCCTGCACTTTGTCTCTAAACATTTACTCTGTTGTTGTTCACTCAGGATCAACTGATGCTGCATTTTAATCATGGCATATTTAAAACCAAGCAACAAAGTTACAATTTTACCTAGTTTTCAAAGAAATCCCATAATTAATCTATAAAATTAAAAAAGAGTTGCAAAGAGTTTTGAATCGTTGCCCCATAAAAGAATTGCTGACTTTTAGCTTCAAATGCCAAGCTTAAGGCTCCCTCCAAAGTAATGTTTAAGCATTGCATGTGATTTAAATTTCAAAGGACCAAAATCACAATCAGAATCCAAGGTGTTCAAGACAAAAAAAATAAGAGATTGAGTGCTTGAATAGCAGGATTGTCATATTTTTTAGGTTTGCATTTTATATATTAGATCTTTTGAGGTCGGTTATTGTGAAAAAGATGTAAAAATTTGAATCTTGTTGTAGATTTTTCTTTGACTGATCTCAGTTTGAATAAAGAGTTTTATCCTGACCTGATTGATGAACTAACAGCTAGTCTGAGCGAGGTCAAACACCAAAGTGGAGATCTGTTGTCTGAAAACAACTCTAATAATACTTCAAACAACAGCTAATAATATGCCTTTATTATATAACAATATTATAACATAATATAACATAATGAAAGAATTGCAGATATGTTGACAAATAATTTTATGTTTATTTTTGTGTGCTAGCAGTGTTGGTAGCAGCTAGCTGTAACACTTTCTGTCCAGTGCATTTCTAGCAAGAAGATTATAAATTCTTACCAAAATAATAGTGTAATGCAAAGTTGATGACCATATAAAATGCTTATAAAGAGAAAACTGCATTGAGCTTTGTAAAATAAGTAAAAAGGCTGGAATTGTTTTAAAATGGCAGCAATTCACGTTGGTCTGTGTCTCACTCAGACCACCCATTAGTACGTCAATCTGAGGTTGATCAAAAAAAGTGATCTACATTAGGTAAGATATTTATTGTTTATAATGTCACCACCAAACCTCATTTCAAAAGATCTGAACTACTCCTTTAGATAAAAACGGTTATTATGATGTATGTTTGTTTGTTTGTTTGTTTGTTTGTTTGTTTGTTTGTTTGTTTGTTTGTTTTACAGTGGATAGGTATCATACCCAGTGGGCATTTATCTAATTTTTTCCCTCCTATGTGGACCTTGCTTGTTGTTGTTGTTGTTGTTGTGTGTGTGTGTGTAAACATGATATATTATGCTGAAAACTGTTTTCTGTAAAGTCTAAAAATGTGTTGAGGTACGTTGATAGTAATCATATTATAACTAGATAAAAGACCGGGGAGAATTTGCCTGGGTCGACTTGCAAAATGACCCATGCCAACACTGGCTATTACACTACATTAGTCATCGACTCATGGGACCACGCAGGCCTTATGGTAACTCTTCTTTAAATAGAGTATTCATCGAATCCAAAACATTGTAGAGATGTGTATATTTGCTTGTGTATGTGTGAGTTTTTAGGTCTGAATGAGATGAATCCCGGAACAGATTTCATAGATTTGTGTGCCCTCATGTGCGTGTTCTTTTCTTTAAATCTTTTCTTGAACGGTGCAAAGGTCATAATTCAACCGTTTGATAATGATGCAGATTGTGTTTGTTGTATTCAAGCAGGCCGAGCCGTGTCATCGGACATCATGTCTGCAGAAATGTAACTGTTTCCTCTCATTCAGAAGAATGTGACTCTAATCATCAATAGCACAATCATTCTCAGTGATAGTAAAGCGCACAGGGGAGAGAAGACGAGCCGTCCTTTCAAGATGGATGTGTGTTATTGTTTGTGGGATGACAGTTTGTTTCAATCAGGTCCTCTGTGCTCTAATCCCAGGTAGAGCTCTTAAAGTGCTGAGTCAGTTACTGCCTCATCGATCCATCACGGTGGGTTAGTAGTGGGCAGGTGTACTCCACAGCTCCCAGGAGACGGAGGAAACACCTGCCCTGCACTGCCCGGGACTTCATCATCCCGCTGTTCCTTTGTCTCGTTCTGCCTGGAGCTCAACGTCGGGGCCACAGAAAAACTGTGAAAGCAGCACTTTTGTGGTCGTTTGTTGGCCGTGCACAAAAAAATTAAGGGACGGGAAAGATGCCCGCCCCCCCCTCCCTGCCATACCTCTTTCGTATTTCTCGCCCAGGAAGAAGGGACACGCACCAAATGGACCGCACACACAATTGTCTTGAAGCAGATAAGCTTACGAGAATTCGTCTCAGCACTCTGTTCCTTACTCCAGTCCTTACACTACACAAACTCTGAGTTATCAAAATGAATTTAGGACTCTAGTGAATGTATAAAGGTCAATGAATTTAGATGTACACTGAGAGAATGCCTTGTGCTTACTATTACATCTGAGAGGGGTGAGAGTATGTTTCTCCTGCTGCCGGCAGTCAATTAGTGCCAGAAGGAAACACAGCACTCCTCTGTTGCTGTCTGCTGAGGAGCTGTAAATAAAGGCTTTTATTACACCATCCTATCTGTGTCTCTTCTGTGGACATCAATAGGCCAATGCACTGGACTCTTTCCAGGCATAATAACATCAATTCTTCTGTCTTCTCTAAAACAAAACAAAAAAGATTAAAAACTTTTTTTAAATCAGTTTTTTGGATTAGTCTGTATTTTTGAGTTGCAGTAGAAATTATTTTAACAGAAATCCCAGTTCAAATGGAACATATTCACAAATCAAAAAAATATGTCTGACTTTCTTGCTTCTTAAGCGAGTGAATTTAAAAGGCTGTTTTATGTGTTTTGGTTAGTCTGACCAGAGAAACTTATCACGTTTTAGAAACAAATTAATGCAATACATTTATTTATTTTGAATCTGATTGCACAAGGATTCGGGTAAAATACCCAAGTCACTTCAGTTTATTAAAAAACTTGTAATAGCTAGTTATTTGCATGGGATCTGCTTAGGAAACTTTCTGTCAAAGTGCCCACATAAGTGTCAGTAACATTTGCAAAACAACACTCAAATAAAATAAAGCGTTTGAAATTGGTTTCACTTTGAGGCTTCAGCCCACTTGGACTAGTTGTTAGCTCATCATTTTAGTCAGCCTAAAACTCTAAATTGAGAATTTCTCTAAACTGAGGCAGTTTAAAGAATTGTCTCCAACAGGTAAGATATTAATTGCTTAGAAACTTTTCAAACACCAATTCAACAAATTTGAACTATCTTTAATCTGAAATCCTATATATGCTGCACACTTTGCAATGTTTACCTTTAGAAAAAATTCAAGTAAGTCCATTTTTCAAAAATAAAACCTCATGCTTGGTTTGAGATCATTTTGGTTGATGATCTGCTTATGTCAGCATGATGATTTTATTTAACTCTTACAGCAGATTGGCGCAAATTTCAGCAAAAGAAAAGAATCAAAACGCAAAAGCAGCAGTCACCAGGTTTGTGAAAATTGAATCCTCATCCTATTTATATTTTGTGTGATTTACACCCCGTTTCCTCTGTACAAGTGAGCAGGAAACAGATGCTAGGAATTGTTCATGTCCCTGAATTCCTTGGAGAGAGATTCTAGTCAACACCAACATATGAGATCGGCTTTGTACTTGCATGTGAAAAGGTAGTAGACAGTGACTAAATTGACTCCCTGGTTTCCCTGCTCTGAATGTCCATTTCCTCACCGTTTCCACTTGCGTATGTCCGTCTGTCCAAGCCCAGGTTAGAGCTGGCACGCTTCCCCAGAGGAGTCATGGAGCCAAGCCTATGCTTTCTCAGGACAAGGTCAACCCTAACGCCCCGGGAACAGCAGGCAGAGAAGAGCATTAGGTTCACATTCGTGACGATAAATAACAGATTAACACATGTTCTCAAAAGCAGCTACAGTATATTACTGTTATTCCCTGCAAAATGTTCAGAAAGTTAATAATGAATCAATCATTTTTGAAACATTCTCCCTGAAGGATGATTCTCTGTGCTACAGCTAATAGGCCAATAATAAAAAATGTGTCCCCCATAATCAGATTAATTATGAAAACTAATACAACTATAATTAAGATTTTTAAATTATTGCAGATAATCAAGTATCCAGACATTTGACTCAGGAGGGGGAGACAGTAATTTCATATCAAAGAATTTTTGTGTGACGTTTACAAGGAGAGATGATTTGCAGATGTTTGTAAAGTCCAACGTTTCATGGATTATGGCGCCATCTAGAGGACATTGAAAGCAAAACGCACTAATTGTGTTTGAATGGGCATTGTGTATCCTTCTAGCTTTTGTGCTTATTTTGATGTTGGTGTGGGGGCGGAAAAGGACCTATTGTTTTGTGGTCAAATAAGTAACATTTTCTCATATATTGTCCTGTTTCTCTCTCAAATCTTAAAGAATTGAGACACGGTGCCACCTGCTGTTGAATCACTAGCTATCTGACTAGCTAGAGCAGCATTTCTTTCTAAAAATAAACCATACACAGTCTAATAATGCACAGTTTATGCCACCTGATGAGAACAAAAAGAAGCAAAACTGTCATTCTTCACCTATCAGATGGTTTGAGGTCTGATGCTCCTCCATCACAAGATTTATTGTACATAAAATTTTTGCTGACATTCTTCTCCTCAGCTGCTGCTCAGATATATGGCAAACCATAATGTGGAGGTGTAAAAGTGGATATAAAACCAGTGTTAATTATTTAATCGTGGTCCCACAGTAAGTGGTGCCTTTTAGCCCCAACGAGAATGTCATCCCCATCTATTTTAGCGGCTCATTATATCACTCATTTGTTGCTGGAAAAAAAATATATCAAGAAAGAGACTGTACAGTTTTATAGCAAATGGTACTTTTTATGAGCCTCACAAAATAACTGTTTTAATCCTTTTCTAAAAGTTTGATGTAAATTGCATTTAAATCTCTCTTTTGTCAACCTGGACTGAGCTGAAGGCCTGAATTAAGGAGATAAAAGAACAGCTGCGTGCTTGGAAGAAAATCCAAACTAACTTCAGTGGTTGTCTTAAGAAAGTTCAAAGCAGCCTCCACGAGATGACAGAAAAGAAAGGTCCGTGGCACGCAGCAGTGTGCAGGACCGGTGATATATCTTTGTGTCAGGGGGCAGTTAGGCACAAAGACTGAGGGGTGTGATCAACAACCAAACAAACACGTTGTGCTGAGGTGAGGCCGAGGAGGTGTACGCAGAGCATCCATCAAACCCCATCTGTGTGGGACTGATACTGCTCTGTTTCCTTTTCACTGCTCTCCACACGCTCGCCTCACTTGTGGACATTCAGCTATGAGAGACTGATTGCTGAGTGTTTGTTTATTCTGGTCACAGGTGTCTTTGGGATGCAATGTTGCCTATTGTGTAATAAAGACCAGCAGCATCCCCAAGCAACCAACTGTGTTACACCTTCTTGTAATCTGATCAGATTTAAAACCATGCTGAGTGCCTGAATATTAAATGTAAATCTTTTAAGTGTGTGAAGAGAGTTCTGCAGAAGGGTCAACAATTCAAATTCCACTTGTTTTAAATAGCTCTGAGGCTGAACTGGAAGAAACAGGATCTGAATTCTGACCAGATTGATGAGCTAATAGCTGATCTGAGCAGAACCAAGTCCAAAGTGGATTGCTGCTATCTTAAAACAACTCTGTTTTTAAAAATATATATTAACTAATCCACCTCCTTGAATTTTGCATTCCACTGTTAGAAGCATTGACATTTTTGCATCTAGCTAGTGGCTATTTGTTCTTGCATAATGCAAATAACCATCTTCAAAGTTGACACAGATGTAAAGGTTCACACAAGCCACTAGCCATTCACTTATAGTTCAAATCTGAGGGTGCCTAAAGACCTATTTGCAACAGGTAAGATATTGTTTCCATAGAACCCTACTTCAAGGTTTTTCTTAAAACAAGCATGTTGAACCTTCCTAGAACATAGAAAATTATAACTCTTGAATGTGAAGTTATTATTACTGATTTTATTTTTACAATATAATGTTTGGTGGATTAGAATTTATTAAAGTCACAAAAACATTTTTAAAAATTAAGCACATTTGGTCACTGACTACATTGCTTTCAGATGATGTAATGTGATTTGTGAAAAGGTAAAGTTAGTAATCTCATTGTCAGTCATTCTGACAGAGTCAAGCATGGATCACTATAAAAGTGTATGAAAACCCTGTCTATGCTTTGCAAGACCTTCATATTATGTTAGCAGAATTGAGGGTTTAGGTGTGACAGTGATGAGGAGAATAAAAATGTACATAGTTCTGTAACCTATGAAAAGACCGCATCAATATTTCTAAGTAAATGAAGTAATAGTAGGGAGTAAGAGAGCAAATCATTGTGTTGTGCTTAAAGTTGAACTGTAGACCGATCATAAATATTCACCATTAACAGTGTCGGAAAGATATTACCCTTTTTATTGGAGCTGTATTTTCTTACTTACTACTATAAAGTTAATGACAGGCATTGTCTTAACCATAAAACTGTCATATTGTTTGGAGATGCTGCACATGCTTCAACAAGGCGGAGTAGAATCTGACTTAGAATCCAGCGGGAACTGATGGCACAGATGGAAAAAAAAGTTAGAAAATGTACACTTAGAAGGAATATAAATGTATATTTATTTTTTCATGTTCAGATTATATGATCTTAGAATGTTAAATGAGTACATATACAACACATATATGGAATAAAAAACTTGAAAGTTAACATGACTGGCATTTTGATGTGTTAAATGTCTTGTTACCATTAAATTCTGTGTGTTTGTGTTTATTATTAGGAAAATTTTCTAAAAACCTGCAAATGAACAATAAAAGCTTTTTTTTTGGGAGGTGGGGGGGGGATGCATCTGGTCACAGCAAGTGTTAAATTGCTTTAAATTAATGCCTGTAAATGATGATTGCAAAATGACACTTCAAGGCACTTTGCATGAATAAACCCAAGATTTTCATTAAATTGGGTTGCATTGTTTTCTATTTTGC